>LPNX010170112.1:1113338-1192691 GCA_001517045.1 Pseudotsuga menziesii
TGCGTCTGGGACTATCATCCATGACATAAAAAGCAGACATTATTCATTAGAAGGACTACATTTTCACAGAGCCAAAAATTGTAGTGTGCAAACTCAGTCTTCCTCGTACAGAGCCCATCCCATTACAAGCTAAAGAGATTTTCAGATATTGCAGCCATTGCATACCCGCCGCCTCACACCTACTGGTTCCTGACCGAGGACGAACCACTAGACGCGCTGCTAAAAAGATTCAAGCGTACTGGCCTGGCAGCTCCCATGACAACACCAGTTAGGAACGTTCAACCGGGTTCTTCACAAGACCAGACCACCGCCACAGACAAGGAGCCAGTCTCAGCTCTCGGAGGAGTTCAGTTTGGGGCAGGACGAAGACATAGTGAATGGAGTAGACTACCTCTTCCCTCGAGTCGAAGGCGCTGCAGAGGTCAAACTCTCCAAGACGGGTAAGCTTGCTGTCCCTATCCCACCAATAGACCCTCGAGTTAAGGAAAATGGCGATCTTGTGGGATATGCTGCTGTTGTTAAATTCGTAGATTACAACCTAGCAGATGGTAAGACATACCCTCACTTCAAATCAGACCAGTATCTTAGAAATGAGAAGAACCCGAGGACAACAAAAGAGGAATTGGTTCCCATGCCACATGTCCAGATTCTTGAGCCCACCGGTCTGCTCAATCTGTTGAGGTTACCCCACTTTGGACGTAGTGCAGAGGTCAATGCTGTGGTACGTGTCCTACTCTCGTGTCTACATGGGGGTTATCTCTGCCTAGGCCGTAAGGTCGACCTTAACATCGACTTGATCCACCGCATCACCGGGCTGTCTAAAACTGGTAAAATCCCCGACTTACAGATATCAGGGAAGACCAAGGATTCGAAGTTACCACCGGCCTTAGTAAAGAAATACAAGTTACAGAGAGGAGGCAGGGCTTATGATATCACCCGTATCGAGAACGAGACCCTCAGATTTACAGCCAGCCTGCTGGAAGGAAGATTGCTAACCAAGCTCCAACCGAAGGAAGTTACAGGCTCTGTGATTAGCCTAGCTATACAAGTTACAGAGGGAGAACAGTTTAACTAGTCCTTGTTTCTATTAAATATGCTTCAGGAAGATTGTTTGGCAGCCCAAGATCAGGCAAACCATGCTTTCCACTTTTCTTGGTTAATTATTCTATGTGCATTCATAGGCTGGAAGGAGCCCCCCAACACACAATTTCCGCAGATTCCAGGAGGAGCGCCCAGGGGTTTCCGCTATACTAGCTTATGGGACACCAACAGCCCAGCAAGGAAACACGTCAATTCGATGGTATTCCACGAATACTATGCAATGCTAAAGGCAGCTATCGAGGAATTACCACGGCTCAGCACAGAGACCGTCGACCTGTATGATAACCGGCTCAATTTTATGGCAGACAGCCATAGAATCTATCTACGGCCGAAAAGGACAATAAGGGATGATTGGGCTCCTGGCTGGTTCAGGATGACAGCACAGGATGTTGAGAATGTCATCAGAGGTTTTGATAACCAATGGCAGCGAGAGTATGAAGACACCACACCACTGCCAATAGGCTCTACGGAGACAGACCCAATGGAAAAAGACAAAGGAGATGAACCAATTACAGCAGGAAGCCCAGCAGTTGAGAACAAAGGAGATGCACATCACCGACCTGCTTCAACCCTTCCAGGAGCAAATCACCGAATTAGTCGACGCAATGGAGCAAAAGGTGAAGGAGTTCACTACCGTCCGTGAGCAAGCTGATCAAACAGAGGACTCCCATATCAATCAAACCTTGCTTGAGTCGGCACAAGAGCGTGCCGAGGTAATGAAGAATGAAGTTGCAGAACTTCGGGGTAAGTTACAGAAAACTTCGCAGGAGGCGAAGGAAAAGCTACAACAGGATACACCTGCTGGTAGTGGCTCGGGGAGAGCCACAAGTAAGTGTTAGGGGACTGTTGGAGCAGGATCCCACAGCTACAGAAGAAGCTGCTAATTTTGGCGGAAAGAGAGAAGTTTGGCGGAAAAAGGACAGGGCAGAGCTACGATGGCGTAGCACGTTTCCAGCTGGAGAGCAGAGCCGGAAACCATGACTTTTGGGATAGAAAAGTCAAGAAGGCAATGGTACCTGAGCGGCCGAGAGAAGAAAGCTCAACCACTACATTGAAAGCAGCGGCGGAAGACAGGAGGCTCAGCGACCCTCATAAAGAAGAAGGAGCAACGAGGCTCAAGCATTGAAGGCGAAGGACAGAAAGAGAAGCGGTGCATAGTACCCATGGTCAGTGCCGGGAAGCATGGAATACTGCAGAGAGCTGCAGTGTGACGGGAAGTGGCTACCTCAAGGACAGAGAGGACCGACTGTCACTATTTAGGGTATGGGTTTACTGTTGGGACAGGCCCACAGTGTTGTAATGGCACGACCTTCGGGCTACCTATAAAAGCGTGCATTTTTGTATTGTAAAGGGTTAGCTAATCAGTCAGTTAGATCGTGGTCAGTTGATAGTTTGTAGATTCAGGAATCAGTCAGGAAGACTGTGTTGTAACGATCCAGACACCTAGTTGTCTGTGAGTCATTTGAGTCTGTATGTAACCCTTCACAGAGAAAACAGAGAGGGAAGGATAGATTGAAGGAAAGGCAACATAGAGATAGAACAGGGGTCTAGAAGAGACCTCGCGCTGCATATGTAGTGCATCAAACTGTGCCAACTTCCCTCAAGATATATAATAGAAGCACAGTTTGGTGGACGTAGCTCCCATCCCGGGGGTGAACCACGTTAAATCTGCGTGTTATGTGTTGTATGAATGTGACTGTGTTTGCTTAATGTTACTGGTTATTATGCATGTATGTATTGTTCCGCTCATGATAATGCAAGAGGATAAAGATAAGTTGAAGCATTTTAGTAGGCTGTTTAAAGACTCCTTTACGTCTATCTCTAATGAGCAGTTACTCACAATATACTTCTGAGAAGTAGAGTTCGCACATCGGCACAGTCAACGTTAAGAGCGCAAAGTCGTAGTGGTAAGATATCGCAGAGAGGCGGTATCGCGCTGGCAGAGGAGCTGCGGTGCGAGATACTACGAGCTGAGGGCTTAGCGTTGAGGAAAGGGTGGGTGTTCCGTGGTGCGCAGAGATGTGGTAAGGTTGGGAATATTGTGAGTAAGAGGAAGTTGTGCGACGCAAGAGGAAATCGTGCGACTTGCGCGAGGTCAAGCATCGCACAGGTAAAAATTCCTGCGAGCAGAAGGGGACGTGCGGTGCGCGGAGCTAGTTGATCTAGCGGTGCGCAGAAGTAAGTTAGAGAAGAAGTAGGAGGAACATAACCTGGTCCAAGACACTTGAGTCTTGGCCAACCCATTAGATTCACTTCGGGTGAGACTTCAGATCGCTTCGCGGTCTGTCGCCGAAAGGGCCAGTGAGTTTTGGGTGTTGTTGATTAATTATAGTAAACCGGGGTCTGCCCATGCAATCAACACCTGCAGTATCCTTCGCTTGGGATTAGGCACCATATTTTCCATGGAGCGATTTAAGTCATAGCACCGAGAGGGGGTTTTGTGATTGTTTCCTACTCAATGAGAGGAGAGGGATATTCTTCATTTTAGAAAAAGCCATAATATTTTAAGTTGATTCTACAAACAATGGTTGTAAGTTGTTTTTAGCCTTTTCGGAAGATTGTTTTCATGCGAGAGCATTTGGTTTTGAGTATTGTTTGTTTTATTTTCATAGCAGCAATCATGTTTAGCATAGACAAGGTAAAATGCTCATACATTTTGTCTCCATTTTTGAATGTCATCGAGGAATGGCCCAACAGATCCTAAAATCAATTTCTTTGTATGACAGGGAAATTCTACAGAATTTGAGATGTCTAAACGACAAAAGAAGAAGGCTCCCATAGTAGAGGAGGAACCCGAGGTTGAAATCGTCACCAAATTTGAATATACTTACTAAGATACCAAATGCATAGTGGGTGTGGAACTCGAATATAAATGGGGGGAAGTTCACAAACTAATAACACACCGGGAGGTACCTAACACCAGTTTTGGGGAGGAAGCCATATATGCAAACATAGAGAGATCTGCGTTGATGAGAGTTGCTACTAGACCTGATATTTTTCCATGCTTAGAGGTGATTGGTTGGATTCTGCCCAGGGCAGATGTAACGACCATGATTTTGGAAAATATTGATAAACAGGGTTATGCTGCTTATAACCCTAGGTACGTATCACTGGCCTATAACTTACCAGAAGCACACATATACTTGACTGAAGACTAGCTAAAGGAAATTAAGATGGAGCTAGTCGAGACACTGAAGAGAATGCTGGTGCTTGGCAAGAAATTCAGAACTAGGCCATCCAGGGTATATGATACTGCCACCCTAAGAACCCCTTACAGGTTCATTTCCTTGATGTTGAACAGGATTTTCGGAAGGGCCCACGGTAAAAGCTTCAAGTTGGAGTGGGTGACTATCATCTTCTATGTTGCAACATAGGGGATAGTGTTCAACTGGGAAAACATTGTGTCGAACAACCTCTCAGCCTGTATTGCTTCAACATTAGGAGGGGCATCTGAGAAGAGATCAGAGTTTTGCATGAGCTCTATACTGATTGATTGCATACTATGCAACCAACCCTTCCCAAACCTGAGGTGTATCTAGGACTGAGAGAGAACATCTGTCTACGCAGCTTACAAGCCACTGTGGGCACACAAATACCACTGTCACTATAGAGAAGTGTGTGAGCACTTCATCATCCCATTATATACATTGATCTTCCGAAAGGAGTGCAACTGTATGTCGAAGGAAGCATTGTAGGTGATTGAGGAATATGTAGACTACTAATTAACAGAGGATGAATTGTATTTAAGAATGTATGGATGCTCTAGAGCACCCTCACTACTGCAAAAATATGCCACTGACTATGTAGTGCACAAAGAGGCAGTTAGACAGGTCTTTTTAGATGGTATAGGGAGATTTTTATTCGAACATAAGAAAGCGGCTTATCCTCCCTTACCATTCAGGTTGGGAAGCTATAAGTTCACAAGAGTGCAGAAGGCTGATGAATTTGTGGAAGAATTGGGGAAATTCCATTTTGGGGAAATGAATTTCCACAGGAATGATTCCCCAAATAAAGTGGCAAAGCACTGCAAGGAGGCAAATGTACATTTTGAATACACATGCCACTGGGATAAAGAAGAATCCATTTTTCGCGGTGCAGAAAATATAACGGCCTTCAGAAGAAGATTTAAAAAGAAAATCACCACCAAAGGCGGGAAAGGATAGGATGAACAGGAAAAGGCAGAGGAGGAAGAGGCTAGGAAAAGAAATGAAGATGCTAGGAGACTAGCATAAGAAGCTAAAAGCTGGCTCAAAGGTGAGGAGGAAGAAAAGAGAAGAGCTGAACAAGAAGCAGCTAGAAAGGCAGAAGAAGCTGCCCGGAGTGAAGAGGAGGAAAAGAAAAGAAAGTTGGATGAGGAATTGAGGAAATAGGAAGCGGAAAGACTAAAAATGATAGGGGCAGTGACAGAGCAATCAGCTTCTAATCCTGTAAACAGTCAGGCTCAAGACTTGGGTAATCCTGATATTCAAGATCCCGAGGCAGCTGCTGGCAGCACAGGAATACAGGATATGGTCCCTACCCTAAGACTAATCCCTTTCGAGCAGAAGAAAGGGGAGGAGGTGCCGTATTTAAACACTATTTTTTATGATAGGGAAAGGAAAATAATAGTGAATAGGACCAAGAGAAAGATCGAGACTGGGGGGCAGTTGGCTAAACTGATAAATGATACAACCATAGTATATGGGACATACAAGGATCCCAAATTCACCATCAGAGCTGGGGCTGCATTGATCCATGATTCTGAGGACAATGTAGATCGAATAATGACTGATCTTGAACAGTCAAAGAAGTCTACTACGTAGCTAAAAGATACCCTGAGAAGAGAGAGAGAGGAAAATAATAGATTGAAAAGAAAGTTTGAAGACATACAACATCAAATAAAGTCTTCAAAAGCTGATCTCTAGTTCCTCCAAGTAGAGAAGAGATCTCTGGAGGCTGCCCAAGGAATTTTGCAGGAATTGCAGTAGGAATGTCAAGGGTTGAGGATAGAAAAGGAGAAGCTACCAGGTAAGATAGGGGAGTTGGAGCTGCAGAAAGCTACCTGGGAGGAATCTGAGAGGAAATCTTAGGGGCAGACTATAGAGCTTAGAGAACAGGTTGCCTCATTAACAGCAGCTCTAGAAGAGGCCAAGCAACAGTAGGTTAGTCTTCAGCCTTTCAACGAGCATCTTCTAGCACAAAGGAGCAAGATGCACCAGCTACAAGTATCCATAGAGGAAGAAAGGTGCAAGATTTTGTAGGTGGACAATCGGCTGGAAGAGATTTTGGAAGCCTCTTCATATTTTCTAGACAGATCCTAGGATATCTTAGAAGTCCTAACAGGAAGGATGGCGAGATTAGAAGCGAATGAAGAAACCCCTGTAGATCTACCATCAAAAGATCAACAAGCCCTGAGGCAAGACTACAATTTACTGGAGTTTTCCATAAACACAGCTGAAGAATTCAAGAAGGTTGGCAAGAAGACAAAAAGGGATTGTGCAGAGTTCTTTAGGAGACTTTTGATTATGTATAATTGTTTCCAGGTTGAAGCTGAGCAGAGAATGGATACCTTTCCAAAGCACAGCTTGTTTTTTGAGTTGTTGCAAAGAAGATATCAGGAGGATGGACAAAGGATCCAACACATCAAATCCCTAGATGAGCAGACCCCGAGGAATGAAGTAGCTCATTTCGCAGTTAGTGTGCAGTTACTCGAAGACCAACTTCACCTGAGTGCAGCCAGAATAGAAGTAATAAGAAATCAGGCTACTAAATTTGAAATAAATATTTTTTTCTTAGAACCTTCTGAGTTCGAAAGCATTGCCTCAGAGGCTTCAGCATGGAAGAAATTTTTGAATAGTCAAGCGGGACCCTCCTCATAAGCCTTTTATTTGTTTATTGTAATATATTGTAAATTCTATAAGCACTTAATGAAATCAAAACATGGAAGGTGAAGCATTGGGTAAGCCCAAGATTCATTTGTGGGAAGCCCAACAGTTTTGTTCTTTTTATATAAATATAGAAGATTTAGATAAGGGAGGGACTTTTTCCCAGTGAGATTGGTGAAGACATATTGTAAGAAGAACTATTTCCTTTTGCAATAGATAATTATAGTTTGCCTATTGGAGAAAGCTTGGTGGAGTGTTCAAATGTTGTGCTATGGATTTGTTGAAGAGGAACTATTTTGTTTTCAGCTTTTTGTCCATTAACTGTGAGATTGTTCTAACTCTTTGAACCTATGTTCTTGCATGAACATTCTCTGCTTTATTTTATGAAAATTTCCACTATGAGTAATGAATGTTGTTCATAAACAATTGGCTATCTGGTTGTTCAAATATATTTAAATGTTCATGTGTTTTGAAAGAAGTATCAGCTATCTGTGATTTTTCATAATGCATGTACAAAATACATTACTCATTAATAAATAATAATCTTTCTCCCTAGGGATAGGTTAGGTAGTTAGTTTTAATTCCTTGCTGTGTGTGATTTAGATGCAAGAGAGTCTAAGATGAGAGGAAAGAACCTGCGCATCACATTGTGACCACTCCTTGCATTCTTAGTCAATCTACATTTAGATAGGCACTTGCATATCATGCTTAAAACTAAAAAACACAAAAATATACACGGTGGACCGGGCCGCAATCGGTAAAAAAAATTATTTTTGTTACTTGGCCTACGGTAGCCAGACCGCAAACCAGACGGATTCCCTACACCAAACAGTCACGGGCCTCAACAATTTCTGGCGCTAGAAGGAGGGCCACCAGTGCATGGCTAGCCAGGGAAATACGTTTCCTCGAAATATCTCCACCAATGATAGTTTTGAAAGCAGTTTATTTCTTGATCCAAATACTAAAGAGAATAGAGAACATTTGTTTGCTGTGGACAACCAGGTGGTAAATGATCTGAGAAGACACAAATGAGCTTATGTAAAGAGTATTGGAGGATTACCCATTATCCCTGACTTTCCCAGTAGAGAATATAAAAAGAAAGACCGTCCTATATTGGAAGACTCAGTGTTGGTTGGAGATTTGGAAGAATTGGTAGAAACAACCTTATAGGAGATGGTCCAGCCTTTAAATCAAGTGGGCCCAAATACACCTTACTGTTCACCTGTCCATACTCCTATTCATTCACCACCTTACTCTCCACCCAGACTCATGGCAGGCATAAACGCAAATCAGCCACCCAACCCACCAAATCCACCACCTACTTGGAAAGCCAGATCACCCTTGAACCTTCATTAGAGGAAATTTCAACTCAAAATGGGCCTCCTAAAATGAACTAATAAAATAATAGTTAAAATAATAAAATAATATTTATTAATTTTGGAGGAAGAAAAGAAAAAAACTACTTTTTTGTTTGTATTTTTGACATATCTCCCTGTGTTTTTACTCAAATTTCGATCGGGAGAGCTCGTTGGATGCGTAATTAAATTCCGCATCCAACGAGTACCCACTCGATATACTTTTGACGGACCCTGCTACCCCAAAAACAAGAAATACCTGAAAAAATGAAATGATGATGTCATCATTCCATTTTTTCAGGTATTTCTTGTTTTTGGGGTAGCGGGGTCTGTCAAAAGTATATCGAGTGGGTACTCGTTGGATGCGGAATTTAATTACGCATCCAACGAGCTCTCCCGATTGAAATTTGAGTAAAAACACAGGGAGATATGTCAAAAATACAAACAAAAAAGTGGTTTTTTTTATGATACATATCCCCAAATTTATATTAAAAAGGTGTTTAGGACCTACACGGTATTTCAAATTTAAAGCAATTTCATTGGCTAACACATGATGACATTGAATTTGAATAAAAGTTAAAAGGCCAATTTTGAGTTGAAATTTCCACTAATGACACCTCTGTTGCATGACTTACCTCAAGCTTTTGAGAAGTTGCTGCCTAAGTTTGATCCAAATGAGAAGGTTGTAGTAGATGATGATTTGCAAAGTTTCTATTTGGTGATAGAAGGATTAAGGGTTGGGGAACATGAGGATGTAGTTTGTAGACTTTTTCCACACACCCTTAAGGGAGCAACAACATCGTGGTACTTTGGTTTGCCTGCAAACTCTATCCTAGAATGGGATACCTTTGAAAGGA
This sequence comes from Pseudotsuga menziesii, assembly GCA_001517045.1. Classification (NCBI taxonomy): domain Eukaryota; kingdom Viridiplantae; phylum Streptophyta; class Pinopsida; order Pinales; family Pinaceae; genus Pseudotsuga; species Pseudotsuga menziesii. The sequence goes on from LPNX010170112.1 coordinate 1,122,516, forward strand.
TTTTCAGAAGTAAGTATGCAGCCCAAAAGAGACATGCAGCACTAATGAAAGGTTTAGGCACTTTAAAAAAAGAAAGGAAAGAAAAGGTACACAATTTCACTCAAATATTTTATGCTTACCTCAAGAACTTCTCTGCCACTGATAAGCCTTATGATAAAGTTCTGAATGAGTATTATACCTCAGCTTTAGGTCCGGACTTGGCTATGTTCACAAAATCTTAAGTTAAGCCTACGTTAGCAGAGACTTATGAAGAAGTAGAAAGAGTAGAGGCTGAAAAGGAAAGTATAGAAGATTATCCAGAGCAATCTGGGGAAAAAACGTCCGGGAAAATAGCCTCATTGCTGTCTAAACCTAAAGAGGAGCAATCACATGATTTTGAGGGGATGTTAAAGATGATGCAAAATATTTCCAACAGAATAATAGATTTGGAGAAGGAAAAAGAAGCTCAAAAATCTTATAATCCTTACTACAAAAAAGGGGAAGATAACAACAAGACCCCTCCGCACGGTTCAGCATCAATGAATCTAACAGAGGTAGGCATGGATAATTTCTACACTTTTCACCAACAACCCCATTCTAAAAAGAATTGTGCTCAATGGTTAAATTCAATGACATTGGTAATGAATCAGCTTTTGGACTCTAAATTGACTGAGGACAGTGATGAGGAAAAAGGTAATAAGACCATAGAAAAACAAGAAAATGATACCATGTTTTTATGGGATTGTGTCTCGCTGTTTGATACAGAAAAAATTACTCTTAAACCTGAGAATATACCAATGACAACAAAAGACATGAATTTGGTAAATGAAGACAATTCAATAATCTCAAAAATTAAGAAGTTGCAAGAGAATGTCAGGAAACAGCCAAACAATGTTGAGGACAAAGTACCCGAAATTACCATTATTAGCCAAGATCCAGAGCAAATCAACAAGCCTGCTAAGCCTATGGAAGAACAAGTAGGTGTTAACAAAGAAAATATTGAAAATCCTGAAGAGCCAGAGGAAGAGATATCTACCAAAAACCAACCTATGGAGGAAGATGTTGAATCAATTAGGGAAGAGAAAGCTAGAACCCCACCTTTCCTTTTGACTTTGGAAATTTTGAACCATAAGCTGCATAATTTTCTCGTAGATTCTGGATCATCCGTGAATGTTATGCCACTCGTAGTTTGCAAAAAAATTAATGGGAAGCCAAAACCTATTGCTTGGGAAGTCACTCAATTAGACAGAACTAGTGTCAAAGTAGTTGGGGAAATGGAGAATGGTCTCATTCATTTCTCTGCAAATAACCAGATATGTCAAAGAGGTATTTTGCTTCAGATTGGTCACATTTATGGTTTCCTCGTAAAGGGGTCCCAAATCGGAACAAAATTTTAGGGGAACCTTACATGAAGCACACTATCACTAAGTTGGAAGAAGGGAATGAATCTGTGAATCTTGTTTTGGGGAATTATCTAACAGAGCTTGAACTAAGATATCATGCATCAAACAAAACCAGTAGTATGACTGACACTCAGCCTAATCTCCTTCAAGGTTCACAGGCTAATGAGATTGATTGTAAATCAGTAGACATAGTTTCAGTTTCAAAAATAGCAGAATTAGATCAGGGTTAGGTATCTCATGTCTACAATCAAGCCTAGCCCCTGGACTCATAGGTTGATAGATTTTTAGGGGTGGGAACATAACTGATCAGGTAGTGGTTGGTTCTCAAATTTTATTTTTCTTTTGATTTGATGACCTTGTACATAAATAATTTGATGCAGTTTTAATTTGATTTACCACTTTTTTTCTGGTTATTTTGGTTTGTTTTTGAATAAAAGAGGCAGACTTTTGGTTGCATGGAAAGCATAAGGGTTCTCGATTAACTGGAATCTTTGGGATAAGACTGTGCGTTTTATTTTGAAATGATAGAATTTATTCTAGTAAGTAGTTTTCCTAAATGGCTATGCACTCATTGAAGTCCTGCTTAACCCCTGAAAATAAATTAGAATTAAGAGGTCTGGAATACTATTTCGAGGCTCCATCCATATCACATCTAAGATGTCCTAGGGAGTGATAGAAAAATACCCATGGAAATGAAGCAAGGTGAATAGTTTATTATATATAAATGATCCCATGCCATGGTTTTAAAAGCCTAAAGGCTGTTAAGAGTCAAAACTCCTAAAAGAAGCAATACATATCAAACAAAGTATCAGAAACGTGAAAATAATCTGCCAAAAGTTCTTCTCCATCCATGAGATGAAAAGTAAATACATCTCTCACACAAAAGGACACTATGGATAGAAGAGCCTGAATAAAATTCAGAAAGAAAGGTAGATGGAGGACTCAAAAGAACAAAAGTTCAAAAGGGCACAAAGTGCAGTTGGCATGGGAATGAGGAATGAATGAATAGATATGTTTTCCATATGTTATGATCCTGTGGTGTCCAAGATAGAAACTACCCAAAGACAGAGGTAAAATAAAACTCACCTACTAAGCCTCAAAAGAGTTATCCGGACTTTAAAATATTTTGGGTGTTCCCATTTCCAAAGAATGGACTGTCTTAAATGATTCAAATGCATGTGTTTTCCATCTTAGGAATACAAGCATCTAGAAGTATTCAACTTATGAGCTAAATGATTAAACAGTCTTTTACTGGGAAGAAGTTGATTCAGAAATCTGGGGTTCACCAGGTAGTTGCCAATTGTTGCAGCTGCAACATTTTCCCAAATTCAAAAAATTTTGGGACCCTCCTTTATTTTGTTCTGCTCAGCTTTTTGTTTTTGCTTGATGTTTGCACAAAGATTACTTTGATGCCAGCGATTTTTTATGATTTGAATTGATTTTGCCTTGCCGTCAAAAGCATTTGATACTATGAGTCGGAAGCGCAGTTAATTGCGCGCCCGCCGTTGCGGAGAAGTAACAAGAAGTCAGGTTCGATCCAAGATTTATTTCCTCTGATGCTTTTTGTTTATTTTTCTTAATCAGCGGCTTGTTGGAATACCGTCGGAACATTTGTCTCTACGCCTTCCGCCATTGCAGAGGAGGTACTGCGAAGCTTCCCGAGGATTGTATTGACCTTTTTCGATCCTGCCGTTTTGACTTGCAAATCCTTAGGATTTTAGCTCTCACCGTTGCAGCTCTGGAAGGCACTATTTTTCCAATGTAGTTTGATTTTTTTTTCGCTTGACTGATTTTTTTCGTTTTCGCCGAAGTCATGTTTATTTTTGCTCCGATTTTGATTGGTCTACGGAACTCGATTTCTTTTATGGTTTCGCCATTGCAGCTCTCCAACCATCTATTAATCCGAAGCCTTAGTCTTGCGAGCTCTGATGCGAGTTTTTATTTATTTCTTTGCCAATGCCATGGTGGTTCTCCTAGCCGTTTCATCACCCGTCGTTGCGGAGATGCTACTGACCGGATCGCCGACCCCGCAGTTGTTTTGCCGCCCGATAACCTTATTTTTCCCGCTGATTATTTGTTGACCAAGGCGTATATATTTTGGGTTTGGGGTTTTATTATTTTATTGTTGTCTTTTTCCCCATGCTGTTGTTATTGCTCGCGCATACCAATGCACTTACTGTCGGTACCTCTCTCCTAGGTGGATCCGCCGTGGATTTTTGCAGTTTCTTCTCCACCAGTTGCGCAGCACACTGCCAAGTAGGCCATTATGCCCGTTTTACCTTCTTGTTCAAATGGTCAAACTGATTCTGTCGCCCTCGGTTAGCTCCTGTCTCGACGGTTAGTGATTACCTAGGTTTCATTTTTAGCATGTATATATAATCTAGGAAAATGGTATGTTGGCCCAGTGGGGGGTGTTTGTGGTTTTGCTTAATGATAACTTTCATGGTTGTTATGGGTTTGCAGCTCGCACTCGACTGGTAGGGAAACCGGTGCAGACGCCCGTTACGCTGTCCACACCAGTATCCTCCAGTCTACGTGTGGCCGTCTAGGGAGATCATTTCTTTGGTTTTCTTCTGAGATGCCGAGGTTTGGTTCCTTAGAATGAGATTGGTAACTCGAATACAAACCCCAGACCAGTTAGGTTCAGAATGCACTATCTATGCGGAGTTTGATGTGAGTTTTTTTTGCAAGAAGCAGCTTCCCCTTGTGTTTTCTCCGAGCTTACAATGAGTCAAATGCACTATCACCCGCAATATCCTTCGCTTGGGATTAGGCACCATATTTTCCATGGAGCGATTTAAGTCATAGCACCGAGAGGGGGTTTTGAGATTGTTTCCTACTCAGCGAGAGGAGAGGGATATTCTTCGTTTTAGAAAAAGATATAATATTTTAATTTGATTCTGCAAATAATGGTCGTAAGCTGTTTTTAGCCTTTTGGGCAGATTATTTTTATGTGGGAACATTTGGTTTTGAGTATTGTTTGTTTTATTTTCATAGCGGCAATCATGTTTAGCATAGACAAGGTAAAATGCTCATACATTTTGTCTCCATTTTTTAATGTCATCGAGGAATGTCCCAACAGATCCTAAAAGCAATTTCTTTGTATCACAGGGAAATTCTATAGAATTCGATATGTCTAAACAAAAAAAGAAGAAGGCTCCCATAGTAGAGGAGGAACCCGAGGTTGAAATCATCACCAAAGTTGAATATACTTACTAAGATACCAAATGCATAGTGGGTGTGGAACCCGAATATAAATGGGGGGAAGTTTACAAAATAGTAACACAACGGGAGGTACATGACACCGGTTTTGAGGAGGAAACCATATATGCAAACATAGAGAGATCTGCGTTGATGAGAGTTGCTACTAGACCTGAGATTTTTCCATGCTCAGAGGTGATTGGTTGGATTCTGCCCAGGGAAGATGTGATGACCATGATTTTGGAAAATATTGATAAATAGGGTTATGCTACTTATATCCCTGGGTATGTATCACTGGCCTATCACTTACCAGAAGCACAAGTATACTTGACTAAAGACTGGCTAAAGGCAATTAAGATGGACCTAATCGAGACACTGAAGAGAATGTTGGTGCCTAGCAAGAACTTCAGAACTAGGCCATCCGGGGAATATGATATAGCCACCCTAAGAACCCCTTATAGGTTCATTTCCCTGATGCTGAACAGGATTTTTGGGAGGGCCCACATTAAAAGCTTCAAGTTGGAGTGGGTGCCTATCATCTTCTATGTTGCAACACAGGGGACAGTGTTCAACTGGGAAAACATTGTGTCCAATAGCCTCTCAGCTTGTATTTCTTTAGCATTAGGAGGGGTATCCCAGAAGAGATCAGAGTTCTACATGAGCTCTATACTGATTTATTGCATACTATGCAACCAACCCTTTCCAAAACTAAGGTGTATCTAGGACCGAGAGAGAACACTAGTCTACTCAGCTCACAAGCCACTATGGGCATCCAAATACCATAGTCACTATAGAGAAGTGTGTGAGCACTTAATCATGCCATTATATACATTCATCTTCTTAAAGGAGTGCAATTGTATGGCGGAGGAAGCATTGCAGGTGATTGAGGAATATGCAGACTACTACTCAACAGAGGATGGATTGTATTTTAGAATGTATGGATGCTCTAGAGCACCCTCACTACTGCCAAAATATGCCACTGACTATGTAGTGCACGAAGAGGCAGTTAGATAAGTATTCTCAGATGGTATAGGGATCTTTTTATTCGAACATAAGAAAGTAGCTTATCCTCCCTTACCATTCAGGTTGGGAAGCTATAAGTTCACAAGAGTGAAGAAGGCTGATGAATTTGTGGAACAATTGGGGAAATTCCATTTTGGGGAAATGAATTTCCATAGGAATGATTCCAAGAATAAAGTGGCAGAGCACTACAAGGAGGCAAATGTACATTTTGAATACACAAGTCACTGGGATAAAGAAGAATCGATTTTTTGCAGTGCAGAGAATATAACGGCCTTAAGAAGAAGATTTAAAAAGAAAATCACCACCAAAGGTGGGAAAGGATAGGATGAGCAGGAAAAGGCAGAGGAGGAAGAGGCTAGGAAAAGAAATGAAGATGCTAGGAGACTAGCACAGGAAGCTGAAATATGGCTCAAAGGTGAGGAGGAAGAAAAGAGAAGAGTTGAACAAGAAGCAACTAGAAAGGCAGAAGAAGCTGCCCGGAGTGAAGAGGAGGAAAAGAAAATAAAGTTGGATGAGGAAATGAGGAAACAGGAAGAAGAAAGACTAAAAATGACAGGGGCAGTGACAAAGCAATCAACTTTTGATCCTGTAAACAGTCAGGCTTAGGACTTGGGTAATCCTAATGTTCAAGATCCCAAGGCAGCTACTGGAAGCACAACAGTACAGGATTTGGTCCCTACCCTAAGACTAATCCCTTTCTAGCAGAAGAAAGGAGAGGAGGTGCTATATTTCAACACTATTTTTTATGATAGGGAAAGGAAAAGAATAGTGAAGAGGACCAAGAGAAAGATCTAGACTGGGGGGCAGTCGGGTAAAATGATAAATGATACAACCGTAGTATATGGGACAGACAAGGACCTCAGATTCACCATCAGAGCTGGGGCTGCATTGATCCATGCTTCTGAGGACAATGTAGATCGAATAATGACTGATCTTGAACAGTCAAAGAATTCTACTGCCCATCTAAAAGATACCCTGAGAAGAGAGAGAGAGGAAAATAATAGATTGAAAAGAAAGTTTGAAGACATACAACATGAAATAAAGTCTTCAAAAGCTGTGCTCCAGTTCCTCCAAGTAGAGAATAGATCTCTGGAGGCTACCCAAGGAAGTTTGTAGGAATTGTAGCAGGAATGTCAAGGGTTGAGTACAGAAAAGGAGCAACTACTAGGTAAGATAGGGGAGTTAGAGCTATAGAAAGCTACCTGGGAGGAATCTGAGAGGAAATCTCAGGGGCAGACTGCAGAGCTTAGAGAACAGGTTTCCTCATTAATAGCAGCTCTAGAAGAGGCCAAGGAATAGCAGGTCAGTCTTCATCCTTTCAAGGAGCACGTTCTTTCACAAAGGAGCATGATGCATAAGTTGCGAGTAGCCATAGAGGAAGAAAGGTGCAAGACTTTGCAGGTGGACAATTGGCTCGAAGAGATTTTGGAAACCTATTCATATTTTGTAGACAGATCGTAGTATATCTTAGAATTCCTGATAGGAAGTATGGCAAGATTATAAGCGAATGAAAAAAACCCTATAGATCTACCATCAAAAGATCAACAAGCCCTGAGGAAAGACTACGATTTATCAGAGTTTGCCATAAACACAGTCGAAGAATTCAGGAAGGCTATCAAGAAGAGAAAGGGGGCTTGTGCAGAGTTCTTCAGGAGAATTTTGATTACGTATAATCATTGCCAGGTTGAAGCTGAGTAGAGAATGGATACCTTTCCAGAGCACCGCTTGTGCAGAGTTATTCAAGAGACTTTTGATTACGTATAATCGTTGCCATATTGAAGCTGAGCAGAGAATGGATACCTTTCTAGAGTACCGCTTGTTTTTGGAGTTGTTGCTAAGAAGATATAAGGAGGATGGACAAAGGATCCAGCATATCAAATCCCTAGACAAGCAGACCCTAAGGAATGAAGTAGCTCATTCTGGGGTTAGTGTGTAGTTACTCGAAGACCAACTTTGCCTGAGTGTAGCCAGAATAGAAGTAATAAGAAATCAAGCTACTAAATTTGAAATAAATATTCATTTCTTAGAACCTTCTGAGTTCCAAAGCATTGCCTCAGAGGCTTCAGCATGGAAGAAGTTTTTGAATAGTCAAGCGGGACCCTCCTCATAAGCCTTTTATTTGTTTATTGTAATATATTGTAAATTTTATAAGCACTTAATGAAAGCAAAGCATGGGAGGTGAAGCGTTGGGGAATCCCAAGAGTCATTTGTGGGAAGCCCAACTGTTTTATTCTTTTTATATAAATATAGAAGATTTAGATAAGGGAGGGACTTTTTCCCAGTAAGATTGGTGAAGACATATTGTAAGAAGAACTATTTCCTTTTGCAATAGATAATTACAGTTTACATGTTGGAGAAAGCTTGGTGGAATGTTCAAATGTTGTGCTATGGATTTGTTGAAGAGGAACTATTTCGTTTTCAGTTTTTTGTCCATTAACTATGAGATCGTTCTAACTCTTTGAACCTATGTTCTTGCATGAACGTTCTCTGGTTTATTTTATGAAAATTTCCACTATGAGTAATGAATGTTGTTCATAAACAATTGGCTTTCTGGTTGCTCAAATATCTTTAAATGTTCATGTATTTTGAAAGAAGTATCAGCTATCTGTGATTTTTCATAATGCATGTACAAAATACATTACTCATTAATAAATAATAATCTTGATCTCTAGGGATAGGTTAGGTAGTTAGTTATAATTCCTTGATGTGCGTGATTCAGATGCAAGACAGTCTAAGACGAGAGGTAAGAACCTGCGCATCACATTGTGACCACTCCTTGCATTCTTAATCAATCTACATTTAGATAGGCACTTTCATATCATACTTAAAACTAAAAAACACAAAAATATACACGGTGGACCAGGCCGCAACCGGTAAAACCTTTTATTTTTGTTACTTGGCCTACGGTTATTGGACCGCAAACCGGATGGATTCCCTACACCAAACAATCACAGGCTAGTTGGGAACGTTGACTGGGGAGAATCCCTTGCTGTTGTTGCCTGCGAATTTCCAGGCTTCAACACATAGTAAAATCAATGCACCATATTGATTTACATTATATCAGTCTTGAAATTAATACAACTCATTTATTGTTTCAAATCATTTTTCTCAACAATATCACTCAAATGAATACAACCTATTATTAATCAGTAATGATATATATATATATATATATATATATATGCTTATAATATAACATACAGAAAAATCAAGTAGTTGTATTAATCAACAATGATTTAACACACAAGAATAGGGTCGATTAACAATAGAGTGTATTATATATATATATATATATATATGTGTGTGTGTGTGTGTGTGTGTGTGTGTATGTATGTATGTATGTTCTCTTGATATTTATATTTCTATTATGGGAATTTTCATTTTTTCATGCTCTTGTTGTCTACTTTTGTTAGATAAACGTTTTTTTGTAAGTAAGATGGGTCCCTTCTATTACTGCTTGAAAACTAAAAGATATTTATATACCCTGCTCCTTAAAACATGGAGTCGGGAATTGGTCTGGTAACCAAAAAAGAAAGGTAAAAAGGATATCCAAAAGAGAAAGACAGAGGAGCATGAGAGAAGCCCAGCCTTTCATCTTGGGCGCTTGATCATGTAAACAGAGAGGAGAATTCGCTCCAAAACAAAACATAGACCAACTAAGCAGAAGGAGCCAAGAATAAATATAACCCAAAACAAACCACAAGGAGCATCTAACAATCCCGCGACGAGGAGAGTACTAGCGTTTGCGGGAGGACTTGGCTTCATCCGGGGAATTTATGTGTTAGGATATTTAGACACTTAGGAGTTAGTTAAGATGAAATTGTGTAATATATCCATTAGGTAAAGTGTGTTTCTTTAGTATGCATTTGTAAATATTCTAATCCGATGGTCACAATATGTTCTAGAAATAAAGTGATATAACGGTTCAACTTCTCTTAGATCATACCTACCATTGATCCGTGGCTTAATACCCGATTGGTCCATGATCTCTATTTAAAAAGAATGGAGGGTCCTTGGCTAGTTGATCATTTATGAGAAGCTCATATGTAAATTTCTTTCTTTTGCATAATAAATTACTCAAAGTAGCTATTTGGATGGGGTCGTGGACTATTTCCCTCTCGAGGGTTTTAACCACGTGACAAACATCGGTGTATTGATATGTGATTTGTTTGTCTGAAGTGGTTTCTCTAGGTGTTTGGTATTTTGTGAGTACCCTGTGTATCCAAACATGGTATCAAAGCATAGGTCTCAGGTTCACTTCCATCGAGCTACACCGGAGGCAGGGTGTTGGAGATCGATACAACCTTCTCAGTGTAACTGCCGCACCTCTGGGAATATAAAACAAGTGGACTAACCACCACTCCTGATGATAGGGCCTTGTGTTGGGTTTCAAATGTTCATCAACATCTACAGGTTTTGGTGTAATGACAAACCTTACATTGTATCAGAGAGTTTATGAAGAGCCGAATCCAGTTTTGATCAAGATCTGGAACCGATGTTGCCGAAACTTTGAAAGGGTTTCTGGTTCTAGAGTTTCTATGCAGTTGTAGCCTACAGGAACTATTTCATTGTGTTCGGAGCATCATTTCCATTGAGAAATAGTTTCCATTCATTGAAAACCATTTCCGTTTGATCTAGAAACACCCATTTCGATAAATCTGAAGGTATACTATTAAAGTGACGGATTTGTTTTTTTTTCTTCTAAATATCTCATATTTTATTAGTTTTATTATTAAACCTTTATTGTTTTAGTCTCGGACTGTTGCCTTCCTTGGCTGCGTATGCTCTTTGATGTACACCTTGCGTGATCGTGACGAATAAACTTAACAAAAAGGGAACATTTTTTTTTTCTTGTCTTCTCAGCTACGTATGCTCTTTGTTGTGCACCTTGTGTGATCATGGTGCATCAAAAACAACGAGAAAACTTGAAAACCTAGACTTTCCAGGTAAGCTAACCAAGATCTAACCCCACCCATAGTGTTGAAATATTTTTTTGTTTTTGTTTTTCATTTTTTTTTTATTTGCAGGAAAAAAAGGCAAGCACCGAGAACGAGAGAGAAGAGTAAAAAAATGAAAAACCCCTTCCTCTTTCCATTCTTTAATGTATCTTTTAAACTTATCTCATTTGGTTCAAAGTTGTTTTATTTTTTAATAGCTCTTGAGTTCAAGTCTTATTAAGTTACATTTTAGTGCATGCAATTTCTATTTTCAAGTTACTTTATCGTAAAAGTGCATCTCACTTAAATAAAATAAAATAAAAAACTTAAAGTCTTTTAATTTATTGCCACACTATTTAAAACTAACATTATTGTAAAAGTGGACATCACTTATTTTACAAAAGTGATTCACTTAAAAATAAACTTTCTTGTAAGTGATTGTCAAAGGTTCATCCTGGGAAGTAGGGGGTTCTTTTATTTAGTTGGTCAAGTTAATATCTTCCACGTCACTATTGGGGACATCTTCAACATTTTCTTTGATTAATCATAACTTCATCATCCAGAATCAGTTTTTAGTGTCGTTTTTTTTAAAACGAGATAATTTTTCAAGCTCTTTGCACCCAGATAGTTATTTTATATTTTTTCAGCTGTTATTTTACAGTATAGACCCCCCTTGTGATATTCTACTTACTAGTTCTAATTATTTCTCATGGAAATCTCGTATGGAAGATGTTCTATGAAATAGGGGACTTTTCAGAATTACCTCAAGGAAAGAAACAGAAACCACTGATAATGATAAAAAAATAAAATGGCCAAATATATGTGATGAAGTTTGTGGATTGATTGGGATGTCAATCTCTACTGATTTGTGATTCCATATATCTGGAATTAATGAACCTAATAAAGCTTGGGAAAAGTTGGAATCTGTGTTTGGTAAACACAATGAAATCCAAGGTCATGAACTTGAAAATGAGTTGATTTCTTTGAATCCAAGTGATTTTTCATGGATTCAAGATTACTTATCTAAGTATAAAACTCTTAGACTCTTATGTAAAGAATGAAAGATTAAGAAAGAAAACAAACAATGTATTTATTATATTATTTCCAAACTTGGACCTGCATATTTAGTTTTTGTATCTACATTTTACTCCATGAAAGAATTCTTGAATGCAGGCTAGCTATCAAGAGCCTACTCTTGAATCATTTTGTGATTCGTTAATTAGAGAGCAAGATAATCTCATTCATCTTGGAATAATTAACAATGTAGATACATATGGGAAAGCCTTATTGTCCCAACAGAAAGAAAATTCCAAGCCTCCTAAGAAACAGAATTTTCGCAATAATAAGCCAAATAAGGGTCCCAAACCATCTCAGTCACCTCCTCCTTTAAAAAATGACAAAGGATCCAAGCCAAAAGGAAAGAAGACTAAGGGTCATTGCAATTTTTGTGGGAAAGAAAATCATGATGAATCTAAGTGTTTCAAGAAGATGGCAGCCTTGGAAGAAACAATGAATAAGCACCACATCAGGCTAGATTCATCTTCAGAGTCTACCTCTCATGGCCATGCACTTTGTGCTTCTAGTTACTCTTATACTGCATCTTCTTCTACTACTTCAAATGAATGGCTCATTGATTCTGGAGCCTCTTATCATATGGCGAAGGATCAAGCCATCTTTTCTACTATGAATGAATGTAACACCAAACAAATATCTGTTGGTGATGATAGATCTCTAAGTGTTGTAGGATCTGGAACAGTTCCAGTAGAAAATGGTCATTTCAGTGATGTACTATGTGTTCCAAAAATTTTCCGCAATTTGTTATCAGTCTATCAAATTACTCATTCAGGTGAAGGTAAAACTGTGAGGTTTACACCTCACGAAGTTGTAATCAAGGATTTTAAAAATCCTCAAAATGTCTTTGCTACTATAATTGTTGATGATATTACCAGGTTGTACAAATTTAACAACTTTAGGTCATCACCTTTTCCTTTAGTTTTTGTTGCTCATACTGATAACTTGAGCAAACTTTGGCATGAGAGACTTGGTCACTTAAATTATCTCTCATTGCAACAACTATGTAAAGACAATATGGTAACTGGTCTTTAGATGGTATCTTGCAAGGATGGTGTTTGTTTCAGTTGTGTACTTGAAAAACATCATCGGGACAATTTTGACAAACGTGCCTCTTGGCACACCTCGGTTCCCTTGGAGCTTGTGCATAGTGACTTGTGTGGTCCTCTTCCATCTGCTTCCTTTTCTGGTTTCAAACATTTTTTAACTTTCATTTATGACTACTCCAGATGCACTTGGGTTTACTTCCTAAAACTTAAGAGTGAAGTATTTAACATGTTCTTGGCCTACAAGGCCCTTGTTGAAAAACAATCTGGCCATCAAATTATTAAGTTAAGATCTGACAACGGATGAGAATATGTTAACAAAATTTTCACTAATTTCTTCACTGAACAAGGAATCCAACAACAACACATTGTTCCATATATACCACAACAAAATGGTGTAGCTGAACAGAAGAACTGCACTTTAAAAGAAATGGCTAATTGTATGATCCAATCTAAGGGACTAAGTCTTCAATATTTGGTAGAGGCCATAAATTGTGCAAATTACATAGTTAATCACACACCCACCAAAGTTTTACAAGGTATAACACCAGAAGAAGCATGGAGTAAAATTAAACAAGATGTAAGTCACTTTCATGTGTTTGGTTGTGAAGCATGGGATCACATTCCAGATGAAAAACGGAAAACATTGCAGCCTAAAAGTGAAAAGTGCTTATTGGTTGGATATTCTAAGGATGTAAAAGGTTATAGACTTCTTCAGCCACATTCTCATGATATAATCATTAGAAGAGATGTTAAATTTGATGAAAATCTCTTGCCCTGTGAGCCTAACTTGGCGGGTGTGCCATATTTTTCCTGCAAGCCTGATTCGACAATTGTACCTTCTTCTTCTTCTTCTTCTTCCAACTTCCTTGGCAGGTTTCCAACTCGATTTTCTGATGATGATAGTGAGGATGAAAATACACCTCCACCTTCTCATGTTTCTCCAGTTGCACCAGCACCAATGCTTCCTCAATGGGTCTGTTCAACATGTGAAGCAGCTGGTGATCTTGCCAATGATCCTAGAGATCAATGTCGAACACGTTCTCAGTTTTAGTGAGCTTCTTCTCTTTTGGCTCAAGTTTTCGAGAATCATGATCTAGAAACTTTTGCAGAAGCTTCAGGAAATCCAGATTGGGATGCAGCTATGTATGAATAATATCGTTCCTTAATGGCGAATGATACTTGGGATCTTGTTCCTCTTCCAAAAAGAAAAAAAAAATGTTAGATGTAAATGGGTCTATAGAACTAAGTATGCATCAGATGGAAGTGTTGAAAGACTTAAGGAAAGGTTAGTTGCTAAAGGTTTTTCCCAAGTTGAAGGGATTGACTACAATGAAACCTTTGTTGATGTCGCAAAAATGAACTCCATTTTCCTTACTCTTTCCCTTGTAGCCTTACATAACTGGGAAGTCCATCAAATGGATGTCAATTCTTCCTTTTTACATGGTGATTTACATGAGAAAATTTACATGGAACAACCTCCTAGATATGTTCAGGATAACTCTAGCCTTGTCTGTCTCCTTAAGAAATCCTTATGTGGCCTTAAGCAAGCTCCTCGAGCTTGGTATGCCAAAATGGATAGCTTTCTCCTTGACATTAGTTTTTCTAGATGTCATTCTAACCCCAATGTATATACCAAGAAAGTAGGAAACCATATCATCATACTTTTTCTTTATGTTGATGATCTTATCCTTACTGGTAGTGACCCGAAAATTTTAACCCATGTGAAATCTAGTCTTAAGGAAAATTTTGAAATGTGAAACTTAGGAAATTTGCATTATTTTCTTGGTCTCCAAGTCTTGCAAACCAAAGAAGGAATATTTATTTCCCGGTCTAAGTATGCTTGTGACCTTCTTCGTCGTTTTCACATGGAAGGCTGTAAACCAACCCCTTCTCCATTCCATTCTGGAGTCAAACTTTCTGCCACTTATCCTTCCCCTGAAGTAGATGCCACCTTGTATCGTCAACTTGTTGGTAGTCTCTTATACTTGAATCATTCCTATCCTAACCTTTCCTTTTCCATTGGTCTTGTTTCCCATTATATACAAACACCTCACGAAAGTCATTGGAAAGCAACAAGAAGAATACTTCGATATATTCGAGGTAAAATTCAGTTTGGGATTCATTACAGTATAGGGGGGGACCTTTGTTGGTTGGTTTCACTGATTCAGATTGGGCTGGCGATCCTGATGATCAAAATTCTATTGCAGGTTATGTTTTCAGTCTAGGATATGGACTTGTCACTTGGGCTTGTAAGAAACAACAAGCTCTTTCTCTTTCTTCAGCAGAAGTAGAATATCGAGCCATAGTTAATGCCAGTCAGGAGGCTTTATGGCTTCGATAGATCCTTTCATAGTTTGGATTCGAGTAGTAGTAGCCTACTCCACTTTGGTGTGAAAATTAAAGTGCCACCAAGCTTGCCAAAGATCCATTTCTACATCATACAAATTGAGCTACACATGCACTTCATCAGAAATCTTGTTCATGATCGTGTTCTTGAAATGCTCTATTTCCCTACAGATGATCAAGTTACAGACATCTTCACCAAGTCTCTTACAGAAGCAAAGTTTTCTAAAATTTGATCTATGTTAGGAGTTCAGGAATGTGTCTTTAAGAGGGGATAGGCTCTAATGCCTCCTTCCTTCTCCTAATAGTGTCACTTGTTGATCCCTTAGAAATGGAAGGTCATGGAAATCCTTGAGCAGGCTGAGTTGATTCCAAGAAGCTTAGAAGAAATCTGTAGATTCCCCATCCCTTACATCCCAAAAGTAGAGGTCCTTAATAATGTTGTGATTGGATATGGAAGTGTTCCAAAGATGTGACCCTTTGATGTTGCTATCGAATCTGATGAGATTTTGTTTTGTGTGGTTCGGGGCATATTTATTTTTCCAAGTTAAATCCCAAGGCTCATTGCTATGTGTGATGCAACACCACCATATATTAGCATTTCCAATTTTTTTGCTGGAGTAGGGATCTCTCAGACCTAAAATGCCATCCAATTTGGGCCAGCATAGTGTTTTCCAATCAACAAGAGCCCATTTCTTCTGCTCGACCGAGCCTCCCCATAGGAAGGTACATTGTAAGATTTTTTTTTTTTTTTGGATAGACCTTGGAGCGGCTAAAATAGAGAACAAATAAAGGGGCATATCTTGAAGGGTCGGATTGACAAGGATCAGACGGCTAGGTAGGTTTAAAACTTTAAAGGTCCAGCTTGAAAGCTTAAGTTTCATTCTATCGAGGAGATCTTGCTAAGAGACATTTCTTAGCATAGAAGAAAACATGGGTACCCCTAGATATTTTGAAGGGAGCTTACCTTCCAAAAAATAAAGAATGTGACATATGTTATCCTTTGTAATAGGGCAGGTGTTAAAGAAGAAAATCTAGGATTTGTTTTTGTTGACTTCTAGGCCACTTGCCGTGAGAAAGGTGTTCATACATCCTTTAATGATTTGAGCTTCTTGAACTGAATATTTTTCCATCAACACGGTGTCATCCAAAAATTGTTGGTGCTATTGAGGTTCCAAGCCCAGATGAGGGGTGGGAGCTTTGAGCTCTTGAGATCCTATTTTGGATTTTAGCAGGCGGCCGAGACCTTCCATGATGATCACAAAGATAAAGGGCGAGAGGGAATCACCTTGTTGGATTCCTATAAAGGGTTTAAACGTGGAATATGGAGTTCCATTGACCAAAATAGAGAAGAAGGTCTAGGAGGTGAGCTTTAGGCTCCAGCCAACCCAGATAGGATCAAAACCAAACTCTAGAAGAATTTTCTCCATGTAACTCGAGTTGAGATTCTCAAAGGATTTTGAGAGATCTATCTTGATTAAGAGCCTTGATATTTGAGTGAGTTTGAGTGAATGGATAAGCTCATGAGAAAGGATGATTCCATCTAATATTTGGCACCATTCTACATACCTAGATTGTTATTTAGAAATGAGGCCAAGAAGTATGGGCTTAAGACGATTAGCAATAGTTTTGGTAATGATTTTAAAGATGAAATTGTAGAGAGCTATGGGTTGGAATTTACCTGGGGTTTCCGCTCCATGTTCTTTGGGAATGACAGAAATGAAAGTCGAATTGAAGGATTTTAATAGTTCCCTAGACTGCCTCAAGTGTTCCACAATATCCAACACCTCATCCTTAATGGTGTTCCATCATGCATGAAATAATTTGGTGGTAAATCGATCTGGTCCAGGTGCTGTGTCATATTTTAAATGCTTGATCGCTTCTTCTAGATCCACCATTTCAATCAGCCTCAACAGGAGCTGATTCTGTTATGCTGTAACTATTGTTGGAATGTTCTCCATAATTGTTTCCTATGCAGCAGTCCGATTAACTTGCTATTCTTTCATAGTATTTTTGAAATGATCTAAGAGAGAGGTCTCTATGTCATTATTTTCCTCTAGTATGTTTCCTTCTCCATCTTTAAGATGGGAAATTCTATTTACCTGTTTGTTATGAATAGTGGTTTTGTGGAAGAAGGAGGTATTTCTTTCCCCTTCTAACAACCATTTGTTCCGAGACTTGGATTTCCATAGAGTTTCTTATTGTTTTTTCCTTTCATCCAGTTCCTCCTGAATTCTTTTCTCCTCGACTTTGGTTTCCTCTAGGTATCCTTCCTGCATGATGGTTCTTTGGAGATACATAAGCTGCTCCTCCAACTCAGCCTTTTCCTGCTGAATATTTCCAAAAAAGTCCCGATTCCAAATTTTGACATGTACTTTGAGGAATTTCATTTTTTGTTGAAATTGGTACATGGGGGTGCCTTCCAGTGGCATGAACTCTTTCCACCATTGTTGGAGAAGCGGTTGAAAATATTTATGAGATAACCAGAATTTCTCAAAGCGGAAGGGCCTTCGTAATTGTTCATTTTTTCTGCACCAGTGCAGGCATATGGGCTAGTGGTCCGAGCTTGCCGCGAGGAGAATATGAGCTTCCAAGTCTACTCCTCCTACGAGAATGGACTCCGATAGAAGGAAACATTCCAACCTTGAATAAATATGTATATCTTTGAACCTTTTATAGGTCTAGGTGTGCCAACCATTGTCCGTGTTGATATCCACCAAGGATAAGTCTTGGATCATAGTATCAAAATCATTGTTTGTTGGGATTAGGGTTCTAATACCCCCTTTCTTCTCCTGTAGGTTGTGAATGAGGTTGAAGTTTCTGCCTATTATCCATTGTATTCACCCGACAAGGTTACTCATGTTCTGCAGTGATTTGAGAAAGAGCTGCTTGGAAGCTAGATCGAAGGGCCCATACACATTATAAGGAAGCCTTTGGAGTTGGTTCCTAGTATGTGCTTTTGTTAGATAAACTTGACTCTCTCATGATTTTTTTGTTCCATGGTATTTGGTGACCCATGGTAATTTCCCATTGTATTTCTTTCGAAGAATCCTATTTAAAAGTTCTTAATATTATATTAGGCAAGATATTATAATTTAATTTTTCATATAGTTATTAAAACAATTATTTCAAAACAAAAACAACTATTATTATGACGTGTAAAATTAAGATTTAAACGTCAAATGAAAGACAATATTAAAATCAAAAGAACATATAATTTTTTTGACATACAAGATAGGAGGTAAAATTTTAACCCTAACCATAAATAAAAGTGTATGTATTTATTAACTACAATTCTCAATATCCTAAAATATGAAGAATGACAACTCTGAATATAATGTGAAGTTAAGTATCTAACATACAATGTCAATCTAAAATTTAAAAAAAAAACTACAATCTCTAATGCATTGTTAAGTGGCTTAATTGCAATTTATGCATTTATATGTTGAAGTATCTAATTTTAATTTTTCTTTTTTAAATATTTCTATTAATTTTAAAATTTAAAATTAAAATTGAAAAATATATATATGTCTTTAATTTTAAATTTATTCATTAATATATCAACTTATTGGGTTAATTTTTTTTTCTTATATTATATTCTATTGATTTTATTTAAATTCTATTAATCATTTTAATATTATTTAATTTATTGAAACTTTTTGCCATATTATTAATCCAATTAAATGTTACATATTTATTGATTTTTTTTAAAATTGTATTATAATGTTGGTTTATGTAGTAATTTTCATCACAATCCCTCTTAGTATAACAAAGATGACAAATTCTTTCATCCCAGTCCATTTTGGAATTGTCCAGTTTCACTATGGATCTCTTTATATTTTGTTCAATTATTTTAGGAATATTGATATTATTTATATGCTAGTTAGCATAGAGATATATTTTTTTATTTTCTAGAGCAGGGTTGATCACCTCCTTATAATATCAAGTAATTTTCTCTTATATGCTAATTCTTTATCAAGATAGAACTTATACATAAATTTATATGTAACAATAATTTTAATATTATAACTATTCTCTAGAGTAACTTGTTCCTTGACTCTTGATAATGATAAATCTAGATCCCGAAAATGATTTTTGTTTAGTTCATCTTGGCAAGGAGCTCTAAAGAAGGCGTGCGCAGGAGAAGTGAACAAGGTGCTGCATAGGGATAGGGGTGGCTACCCCCCTGTGTTCGGTCATGGTTGGAGGAATGGACCAGGGTTCTGTGGAAGATGAGAACGGGATAACTAATGGGGGAATGAGTGGTGGAATTCTAGGAGGAAGGAATCTGGGGATGGGCGGTTTCCTCCTAAGGGCTCAGATTGTCCCTGCTGTTCATATCCGCTCAGAACTAATTAGGGAGAAAGTAGAGTAGTGGAAAGAAAAATTCCTCATTGGGAAATTTGTGGGAGTATGCCTGAAGGAGAAGGATCTGATCTGCTGGATCCAGAAGACCTAGAAACCCAAGGGGCACTATGATCTCTAGCTGGGGGAAAAAGATTTTTTTACCATTATTTTCTTCAATGTAGAGGGTAGGGATCAGATCCTAGAAGGGGGACCGTATTTCTTCTTCTCAGCTGGTCTATTTTTATGCCCCTGCAAGGAGCATTTCAACCCTGAAATGGAACATCTGACGGTCGTTCCGGTCTGGGTTAGACTGATTGGCCTCCTTGGAGAATTTTGGGATCTGGAAATCTTGAAAGACATTAGCAACTCGATCGACGAATTTGTGAAGGTAGAGGAACAGACCAGGAAGCAGAGGTACACGACTTCTGCAAGAATCTGTGTCTACATGGATCTATCAAAGGATGTCCTAGAGGGAGTGAGCCTGAAGTGGGATGACAAGGAGTGGATCCAGCATATCGATTATGAGCAGCTCCCTTTTAACTGTAGAATATGCCATGAGTATTTCCATTTTGGGAGAAACTGCATGAAGGGGGGCCATGAGAAACTAGCCTCAGAAAAAGGAGGGGAAGAGAAGTAGGTCAACGATGGATTCATGCAAGTCAAGAGTAGAAAGCAGGGAAGGAATAGCAGGGGACAAAAAACAAGAAAGGAGATGGTCAATAGATATCGAGCATGTTCCAACCCCTTTTAGATCCTGGAGAAAGAGGGGGATGAAGGATTCGACCAAAGCATGGAAAAAGACGAGGCAGAGACTAAGCTGATCATGTTCAGATCAATCAAAATCAATTAGATAGAGATAGTGGAGGAGGATGAGGTGGAAGACATGGATCTAGGCGAACTGGATCTAGATGCGATAGAAAAGGAGTGTGAAAAAGCAGGTAATGGGTATGTGTCCGAGGAACAAGTTGCCCTCCTCCAACGGGACATCATCAAATCCAAGGCATCTTGTGATTTGGGGATTAGCTCAGATTCACAAAAGGAGAGCAAGAGGAAGACCCCAAAGGAGGATCAGAATCAAGGCCAAAAAATAAGCAAGCAGAGGATTACGGAAATTGCAGTCAAGTTAATCGAATCAGGCTAGTACCCAATGATCAGGGAGGCCTTTTTTGAGGTAAGTAAGGTTACCCAATAAAGATAATATCCTGGAATATTAGGGGGTGTAACCACCCAAGGAAAATAAAAACATTAGGTAGGAAGATCAAGATGGAAAAACCAGATGTTTTATTTCTTCAGGAAAATAAGTGTAGTTTTGAGACAATGCTAAGAATAGGACCGAAGATTTGGAAGGGTAGCAGAGTAATAGCGACTGATACAGCAAGTATGGGGGGAGATAATAGCGATGCTATAAGACCCAAGACTAATATATCTCTCGAAGTGGAGGGCAAACCACTTCTCCTTAGAGTCAGCCTTCAAATTT
This sequence comes from Pseudotsuga menziesii, assembly GCA_001517045.1. Classification (NCBI taxonomy): domain Eukaryota; kingdom Viridiplantae; phylum Streptophyta; class Pinopsida; order Pinales; family Pinaceae; genus Pseudotsuga; species Pseudotsuga menziesii. Next base: position 1,143,346 of record LPNX010170112.1, read on the forward strand.
TTAGACTATGGGGCTTTTGGGACCCTGGCTAACATTCATGGGCCTAGCGCTTTCCCCTAGAAGCAGGCCTTCATCCATCACTTGAGAATGGCTAAGAAATCATGCCCAGGAAGGGACCTGGATCGTGGGTGGATATTTCAACCTAATCGCTTCCCTTAGGTAAAAAAAGGGTGGAAGGAGGACTTTGGACAAATACCAGGAGGAGTCTAGGGAGATCCTAACACTTGGTCCCCTGGTGGATATGGAGCCAGGGGATGGATGGTATTTGTGGAATAATAGGAGAGATGGGGATCACCTAGTTTCCTCCCTGCTTGATAGGTTTCTGGTGACAGAAAACATTGTTAGGGGGGATGGGGACATCAGGACCAGTGTTCTTCCAGGTACTGGGTCGGATCATTGGCCAATCAGTCTGGAATTGGATATACCTAACACCAACCGAAGCAAGCCCTTCATATTTGAATAGTTTTGGTTGGAGTGCAAGGATTTTAAGGGCCTTGTGGAACAGTGGTGGCATGAATTGGACCACATGGGGGGGACTAGAATGTACAATTTCTAACAAAAGTTCAAGGATTTAAAGGCTAATATCCACACGTGGAACAAGGAGGACTTGAGAAATATATTTGAAGACAAGAAAATACTAATACAAAACATTGACCAAATCCAACAAGAGGGAATGGAATCAGGATGGAATACGGAGCTGAAGGAAAAGGAGAAAGACCTCCTCTCTCAACTTGATGCCAGCGAAAGACAAGAAGAGATTTTTTGGAAACAAAAATCTTGAGTCAAATGGCTTCAGGAGGGGGAAAAAAACCAAGTTGTTTCACAAATCGGTGGTTCACAACATACTAGGCTCTAATATCCATAAAATCAAGAAAGTTGATGGGTCTGAGGTGGAGACTAGAAGAGATGTTGAGGAGGAACTCACAAACTATTTCAAGTGGAACATGACAGAGTACAATAATAATAGGGATCAGGACATTGCTCGAATCACTGGTCTCATCCCCAGGAAGGTGACTAGGGAGGATAATGAAACACTAAACAACCTCATATCCATGCAGGAAGTTAAAGAAGCTATGCACCAGATGGCCCAAGGAAAGGCACCTAGACTGGATGGCTTCACATCCAATTTATTTCATTTATTCTAGGATATGATCAAGGAGGAAGTATGGGAAATCGTTGAATAATCAATATGAAAGCATGGAGTTATGAAGGCCTTCAGTGCCACCTTCCTCACACTGATTCCAAAGGGGGGTTTGTTGATTCCCCAAATAAATTATGACCCATAGCTCTTTGCAATGTAATCTACAAGATCATTTCCAAGGTGATAGAAAATTTCCTAAAACCCCTTCTCTCGGGTCTGATTAGTCCCGAGCAGTCAGGCTTTGTGGAGGGCAGATAGGTCATGGAAGGTATCATTGTGGTTCATGAGACTATCCATTCCTTGAAACAGACTCGGTAGCTAGGAATGCTCATCAAGATTGACATAGAAAAGGCCTATGACAAACTCAACTGGCAGTTCCTAGAAAGGATGTTGGAGGAATATGGTTTTAATAAGGCATGGATGGAGTGGGTCATGGCTCTAGTCACAACCCATTTTTTCTCAATTATGCTCAATGTCTCCCCGACGAAGGTATTTTCTCCTTCTCGTGGGATAAGACATGGCGATCCGCTATATCCATTCCTCTTTGTCCTTATGGAGGAAGGAATGAGAAGGATTATCTAGTCCCAAGTAAGCATGGGGGGAATTAGGGGTCTCTCGCTCCACCAAGGAATGGAAAAGTAGACTCACAAGCAATTCGTCGATGACATGATGTTGGTGGGGAAGCCTTCAGTACAAGAAGCCCGAGCCTTTAATAGGAGATTAACAATCTTCTCCAAGGCCTCAGGGCTTGCAGTCAATGTGACAAAATATCAGGTTTTTTTCCTAAACAATGCTTCCATAACTCAGCGGAATATCATTCCAATTCTGGGCTTCTCCAAAGGGACCTTCCCCTCCAAGTATTTGCGGGTGCCTCTTGGAAAGATCTCATTGACTGAATTAAAGGCAGGTTATCCAGCTGGGTTCTAAAACCCATGAACTTTCCCATCCATTTGATCCTAGTGAAATTGGTCCTTCAAGCTATGTCGGTTTAACTCTTTTCAATTATGTTGGCTCCCAAAGAAAGGCATCATCAAGGAGATAAGGAGTATCGAGTAAAAATTCCTATGGGCAAGGAGAGAGGCTAAGGTGAAATTATCTTTGGTCAGTTGGGAGAAAATTTGTGCCCCGAAGGATAAAGGTGGGTTAGGCCTGCGTGATCCTGATATCATGGGGGAAGTTCAAGGAGCCAAAATTTGCTGGAGATGATGAAAATACACGCAAGAGCCATGGGCCAAGATTTGGCATCTAAAATATTCTAGGGATCATTTAAGGTCCCACCTAATAAGGTTCAATGAGGACCCTCGAGGTTCTCATATCTGGACAAAGGAACTTGCAGGACCAAAATTAATCTAGGAGCACAGTTTCTGGGAAATCAAGGCGGGGAAGGAAGCCAATTTCTGGGACGACTCATGGAATCAACTCCCCAAGCTAGGGGAATATCTAAAATGGCGGCATATTCATGTGAGGGGAATAATGGAAGGAAGGCCAAAGGTATTTCACTACTGGGAAGAGGGAAATCGTGAAGACCAAAGATGATGGGATATCCATATGGAAGGGGATGAAAGGATATCTAAGGAGGACCTCCATGCCCTCAAAATGGAACTCCAAGAATGATACATTATTCACAACAACGAGGAGGATATTCTACGATGGGGATATCTACAAAAAGGTACATTTAGCATAAAGGAAGCTTGCGACACCAGGATAAGAAGACAGGAGGAGGAAGACCCGATATGGACCAATATTTGGAAAACCAACCCATGGCCAAAAGTGGCATCTTTATGTTGGCTAGTCACCCATCGAAGAATTCTAACTAGAGAAAATTTGAAGCACAGAGGTATACTTGGTCCATATAGAGCACAAACCATCTACTAGACTCATGCTCCTTCATGTAGGATCTCTGGGACAGGGGGGCTCAGGATTTTAGAAGAAGTAATAGATGTAGAGGGGACTTGAGCCAAACCTTAAAGGAGTGGCTCACAAAATATTTCAACAATCCCATTATGTGCTTTTTATGGCAGGCCTTTCTGGGCCAAGTACTTTGGGTCATTCGGAAGGAGAAAAATGGTCGAATATTTAGGGATAAGCACCACTCACTGGAAGAAACATGGAAAATGCTATACTTGAATCTTGTTGAGACAGTCTGCAGCATGGAATGGAAGGAGGAGGACAAAGCTTTCAATGACCAGGAGTAGATAATTTATGAGGGCTGGGGATTATCCAAACGATTGCGGAGTGGGATGTGTCAGAGAGGTAAGACCTATAGAGTGTCCATCCCCTCATCCTGGACCCCTCCGCCGTTCATTATTTTCAAGCTGAAATTTGATGGGGCAGCTAAAGGTAACCTTGGGGCAACAGGTTTTTGAGGTGTGTGTAGGAATGCAGAGGGGGAAATTATTCAGGTTTTCCATGGTTTGATAGGATTTGACATGAACAATGCCACAAAGCTTGAAGGCTTAGTTCAGGGGCTAAGGATGATTCTTGGGGAAGGTTGGATCCCTTATATGGTGGAAGAAAACTCAAATGTCATCATCCAGATGGAAAAATAGCTAGCCAAAGGACGAAAAATAGAGAAGGTGTTGTTGGGTTGGCACCTAGTGAGCACGATTGAGACCCTCTGTCACTTGGTTCCGAAGCACTTGGATATGTCCTTTCTCCACATCCATAGGAGCACTAAACAAGTGGATGAATTGCTGGAAAATGTCAGAGTCGAGGGGATCAGAGTCAGAAGGATGGGACAGATAGAGGATTTTGGGGCATCTCAATGGGTTCCACGATGTCAACAGTAGGCTTAGCAGGACATCATCTTGAATGAACATATGGAGGTTGAAGTGGTCAATAATCATGATAACGACAGGGCTGGGAGGGCGCCACCTTGGTCCTCACTTTTCTCTATGCGTAATCATGAAAGGATGACACATTTTAATCCGAACAAATCCTTCATCCATGAATTTTGGGTACATATCTCATCCTGAAAAGGAGGATAGGATGTATTTGATGTGAGATCGAGAGATGAGTATAGGTATGAGGTCCCAACTCATGCCAAGTACGGAGAAGGATGATTTCACGAACAGGAGGATCGACGGCAGGTACTAGACTGTTAAGGTGATGTGAGGTTCTCATCTTATTAATAATGTCCTAGAATTTAGACTCATCACCTACCTTAAGGGAAAAAAAATTTATGGTTTGCAAACTACTGAGAATAGGGAGACTTGGGGGAGGATCCAGAGACTTTTAGTTAAGCGATTGGAAGGGGTCAGAGTGATGGATCCTCCTCCGAGGTGGTTTGGGAGGCCTTGTGAAGGCAGTATTGCTACCCTGGCATGAGACAAGAAGAAGAGGGAGTCCAAGATAGGTAGGAGCAGAGCAACTCGAGCTTAGCTCCAAGCTTAGGCTGCGGTAGAGTTTTTCAAGGATCACATTTATCTTGAGGCTCGCCGAGCTACGAAAAGGATGGAAAAACAATTATGGAAGCAATTCAAGAAGATGCCGATAGAGGAGGTCAGTCTAGAAGTGGAGGAGTGGGTTGTTGACCCAGGATCCACTATGGGTCAGGATTCAGCTCATTACCATCTAGTAATGATATATTGGTTCATCATGAATATGGTCACCCAATCGGCTATCAAGGTGGAGGCTACAAAGGAGGAAGCAGTGACTAAGGCTAAGGGTGATGATGTTCCTGTCTAGTCTTGGAAGGAGCACCATGCAAAGAGTGGGAAGATACTCAAGCAGCTCCACGACCAGGGTGTCGATCAGCAGCTGATGCATTGCAAGGTAGACCAAATTGCCATTCTTCTAGGCATCGCTCTCTTCCATCCGGGGATGGAGCAGATCCAAAATGGTGGTCCCAGCAGATGGTTTGGAGGTCAAATTTTGGAGTAGTTTGAAGGCGAGACTCAGCAGCATGGTGTTGGTCTGATGCAGAGCCCGAGCATCCCCAATGTTGGTTTTTTTTGTGATAATGCTGAGGGTCAAATCCAAGAGCTGTAATTTTGCGTCCTTGTTTATGTCAGTATTTTTTGATGTCGTATGCTAGTATTTTCTCGAAGATAGGAGTCTAGGTGTCGATATTGAACCTTGCCATGGCGAGGATCTCCCTCATTTTGGAAAAAATATTCATCTGTAATGGTGTGTAATGGTTTTTAAGTAGGGCCTTATGTTGGTTCCCAGGCTGGTGGAGTCTCTGTACCTTTTCACTTGACAGTAGTAGAATCCTTTTTATTTACAAAAAAAAAAAAACTTGTTCCTTGACTCCCCAATGATTTAGGGAAGACATTCCCCCTTTATGCTAACCTCACTTAAGCTGCCACTATTTTTTGACTAAAGTTTGAAGCAATATTAAGAATCCTCTTATCTCCCATGTTGTTTATCTATTTTTTTGTACATTAGGTACCAAATCATAACTATGCTCTCAATGGGGAAAAGTGTCGCTTCTACAAAGAGGATGGGACATGATGTATTACCTTTAATTGGGTGTCTTTATGTTATAAAGTATTTTTATACTCCTTTATCCTTCTCGAGGATTCTCTAGAGATGTTTCAACCTTAAAATTTAAATCCATATATGATAACATGAGTGACGAGAATATCAAAACTGATTTTATTTTTGTCTTGCTGCGATAGGTCTATGGATTTATAATTATTTTCAAATTCATATTTATACCCTCCATTAATCCTTTTCTTAATGATATAGTTATAGTTAATGTTGTGATGGAGATCATTTGTAAGATACATATATTAAGTCACTTCCTCGGAGTTGTTGTTTTTATGCATGAAATAGCATGAGTGATCTTTTGGGACTTGATTAAAAAATAACTTTTTTTCTTCAGTGTTAGTGTCAGGTAAAATACATCACCCATAATTGAATTGTCAGCTGAGGTTAGTAAACTTTGAGTTTCTACACAATTTGTGCTGGGTAAGATGAACTAAACTTAGATCCTATGATAATATGATAAGAAATGATAAGTTAAATTCTTATTGCTTCCAACAAATTAACAATCTGTGCTATCTTATCTTATTGCTTCCAACAAATTAAGAATCTATGCTATCTTATCTTATTGCTTGCTTAAGAAGTATAAAAGAAAGAAAGTATAGATATACATATAGTCTACTTTTACAGAAAAGCATTAAATTCTATGTTATGTGACATCAAGGTTCAAAAAGAATATTTCAAAGACAAGCTTAACTACTTAATAAAATTACTATGTTCTATAACCCTAGAAAACAAAACTACTTTTGTTTTGTACTCCTAGAAAATGAGATTGCTAGTGAACTGAAATAATCATAACTCTAAAATGAATTAATTTGAAAATGTAAGATACCCAATTAGCAAAGAGATAAATTTAAATACAACATTAAAACTCGTTTTAGTCTAATATAACAACTACCACAAACTCTATAAAAGATCAATGAGCTAACGACATGAAATCATCCTCAAACTTTTGAATTGGGAATTAAGTCAAGACACACAAATAAAAAATGATCCTTTATATCATCAATGATCCAAGAGGATATTGGTGGCCACCCACCTATTCCAACTAGACCCCCGCCATTGTTTCTTTTAGTTTTCCAGTTTCCTTCATTATAGCACAATTTACTATTTTTGGAAGTTTTTGGGTCCTAAACTTTTGGAGCCGTTTTGAGGCCCTAAACGACGTTTTTTCTACATCGAATGGTCAAGAAAATATGAGACCATTCTAGACTTGATATTTTCAACTTATGGATTTAGTCCTTAAATAGATCTTTCTAACGATGTATCATGCGCGTCAAACAGAGGTAGTATGCTAAAGTTATGACCCCAGGAAATTGATGTACCAAGTTACCCAACGGGGACCACATTCTGGCATTTCACCTCCTAGGGTTAGGGTTTTGGATGTGTAGGGCTTCCATTGTTTCTTTATAATATATAGGCCTTCGAGCCTCATTGTAACATAGAGTTCGGAGGCATGTAGCCGCCACATCTCTTCTCAGAGATAAGCTACTAGCACTCTAGCTAGTTTATTTCCATTGTGTATGTAATCAAGTTTCAGTTATTGATTAATGAAATGAAGTTTTATTTCTGCTGCATATTTGTTTCTATGGTTATTTGTGTATTCTGTTGTGTTCCTGCATAAATCCGGATCAATCAAACATTATTTTGGTAATTTTTTTAATGTCTAACGTAAGTGAAATGGGAATATTTAAATCAAGGAACTTTACTCAAATGGAATTCATAACTTCGATCTCATTCAAAAATCCTTTCAACCTATCTAAATTCTCAGGTAAACTTGATTTAAATACAAAACGCAATCTTTGAATGCTATCATATCAAAAACCATGAATCTTACTTTCTGGCCAGAATATTCTACTCTATGTAAACCATCCCTGTAGCATTCCTTAGTTACAAAGTAAGCACTCCAAGCTATTTTTCTCTAGCTTATTCGCAGATCTAATGTTTCAAAATGAACTTAACTCATTGTATGAGGAAAAGAAGTCTAAACTCCAATGTAATACTTGATATTAATGCAAACCAAGTGTATAGGATAAGCTACATGAAACCTACAACATTTAACCTCCAATTTGTTCAAACCCTTCTAGTTCTATTTTCGTTTCTGAAAACCCTAAATAACAACAAACAAACCAGTAAAAACTAAATTATACATAAAAAGGAACTGTTACAGTAATCTATGCAAATGAAAATATTCACAATCAATGTACCAACACTATATGAAGGTGGGCCCCCCTCCAAACGTTTCTCAGTCAATGAATAAAAACTTAAAAAGGGATTCAATTATCAGCTGGAAAATGTATCACATAATAGTTTTATCTCTGTGTCTCTCTGTTAAAACTGCTATCAAGTATATATATATATATATATATATATATATAGGTTACATCATATGGGTCTACCACTAAAAGGGTCGGCCCTTCAAATAGTCATAACAACTAAAAACTAACAGGTGCAACAAAGAACTTTTTCTAAGCAACACACTCTAGATTGAGTGGATTCTCCCACATATCCAGCTATAATCTCCATACCACTGATATCAAGGTCACAGCTCCTTGAGGGATCCACATAATAACTTCTTTAGCTTCCATTATTCATGGGATTACATCACCAAGTCATAAATGGCCCTAATTTGAGCTTTCCTTGATTTTAAACATTTGTCACGTTATCGACTGTTGCTAGATGAGGTACTGAATTAGGTGCAAGACTGGGTACCAGATTGAGTGTAGGAATAGGTACTCGATTGGTGGAAGAAATATGCAAGATAACCAAAAAGCTAAACCCCAAGTAATTCATTAGTAGATATAATATTTTAAACTTATGCTTAAAAATGAACAAATAAAATGAAATAATGATAAGATTATACCTTGTTATGAATCTTCATGGAACAACCTTTAAACCCATGAAAATGATGTCTAAGTAATGATACATACGAGAAAATTCATGTAAAAGACTTAAATTATGGATTTGATGTATAGATAAAACGTGGAAAAATAGAGGGCCATCATCTCCGCCACACCAAATATCTTGCATGTCCCAATGCAAGGAAACAAAATTGATATGCAAAATCAATAACACAACCCATTCAGACTCCAAAGGCATTAACTAACACCTGCACCTATGGAGAAGAAGGAACTGGTTTTGCTTTGTTGTTCTTGAGTTATTCTAACTATTGTTCATTTTTCTTCAACTGTTTTCTCAAACTCCTATTGGATCCTGTCATGTCATCAACTAAATTATGCAATGAAGTAACCTAATTTTTTAGAATCTCATTCTCCTTATTAAGATGTCAAGTAAGGAGAGCATACTATTGGAATTCTCTAGTTTACTCTATATTCCTCTTCTAAAAGTAATCATTCATTGACATCTCGAAAGGAAGGATGGAAGGATTTTTAAATAGAGTTGTAGGGGTTTGTGTACTCAAAGGATCAAAACAAGACTACCCAAGTAATGAAGACTTGTTGGAAAAGTGTAACATAGACAGAGGAGCCAAGGATACACTTTGTGATCTAGTGGATGTGTGGATTTCCTTTCGGGATGGAGGAGTAGACGATGAAATATGAACATGAGTGGAATCGAAGGGGGTTCCTACAATATTCCCTTGGGTCATAGTTTTGGCATCCATGCTACGATTAAATCGACGAGAAGGACTATCAGATCCTTTTGACACCTTTACTCCCTTTTGGTATGAATTGGTAGAAAAGGGAAGACTCCTTGACTGTGCATCAATTTTCTGTTTCCATTTAAGATCAATCTTCTTTTCCTGTAACTACAGTTTGGATTTCCATTTTACAGTTATGGATATCAGCACAAGACTATGTGGTATTATCAAAATTATCATTTAAATGTACAGAAGGCAACTGAATTGGTTCAACAGGGGTAGGAGGAGTTTCAACTGGAAAACCAACATGTGGATTTTGAAGGATAAGGAGAAACTGCTCCCAAATCGGACTTTTCTTCTTCAACTTGGCCAAAAAAAACATTTTGATGAGGTCATGGTGATAGATACTACATGTATGGTTTTCGGTGTTTTTCCTAATGTGAGCGGCCATTTTATTTAGACTTCTCCAAAAGTAGAAATGGAAATTGACAAGTTTCCCAAATTCAAAATGAGACTGCAACAATCTAAACTGACAGGTTTTAAAGATAGAAAACCTAACTTCACAAGTGATAAGTATGCCAATAACCATTAATGGACTAATAAACTCATCTCGTACCCAATTCTTTGGAAACCCATTTTCTCCATTGACTCTTAAGAATTCGGGCTTGAAGACGAAGTCACAACTTTGTCGAGAGAGCTTATAATTCTTAAACCAATGTTTGTTAGTCTGAAGAAACCCTGTAACTTGAGCAATAGATTCCTCTGTAATAGAGAAAGATAGAAGCCCTATCCGCTCTTGATTTCCATCAAACCCTAGTGAAAATTGGAATGAGACTTCATCATCATGGTCAAAAAGAGTAGTTAGAAAAGGATTCCATCCCGCTTTGATAAAAATCTCACTACACTTTTGGAATTCAAGTAAATCTAAAATATCAGAGAAATATGTGGATTCATGTCAATTTATCACAGCTGGAATGCAGAGCATCAACACAGAGTGGCTATGAATGCGCAGAGGATGGAAGCATAGAAAAAAAAAAACCCTTCTCTACCTTCTTGCAAGGGGTGATCCATTATTATGAGGAATTTCGTCCAAAGAGCTTGATGTTAATGAAGTAGGAGAGCTTAAAAATGATGATACAAACAATGATTCCATTATTTCATTAAGACTTCCACATCTGATAATCATCCGCCACTTCAGGACACGTGTTGAGATGTACATGACAACTTTTCCAATGATTGATTCATAATTAGATAGGTGGAAAGTTGAATAAAGGAATACCAATTTTAGGATAATATTTTGATAAAACTCTATATACCCGCATCCTTATAATTTAACTATAACATATGAAAAGTAAAATGAGGTATTAGAAATATAAATGGAAAAATTATACCCCAAATGTTTTTAAAAAAGTGTGAGATGTTATAGTTAAAGAGTTCGAGCTGCCTAAAGCTCAAAATTATTCCATTATCTAACTTAAATTGAAAAATAAACCACTGCCTGAGTGCCAAAATTGTGGTTAGGAACTGAATAATTTGGATATCTACTTTAGGCACTTAAATACTTGTTGTATATAACCAGACTTCATACCTTCTCCTTAACACTTTTCGTACCAAATTGGAAACTAATCATAGATCATTGTCCAAATCAAAGATTTGGACAATGATCATTTTAGAATAAGATTAAGTTTAGTGTTCCTTTATCCTTGGTATCAATGCGGATCTGGTGAAAGGAATGATCAATCTACACATAATAAAATCTAACTTCTGTAAAAGATCAATGTAGGTGTGGACTAATGATCTTTGAAAAACAAATTTTTAATTTTATGAGAATCAGCAATTATTAATTGATCCAAAGTTACTTTTACCTGTGCATTCTCCAAATCCATTAGTACTCAATCCAGCACCTTATACAGTACTCCATCTACTACCTCTGCTACTAAGATGCCAAAATATCCGCAGATTGTTGTTATTCCATTAGTAAGATACTGAGGATTGTAACAACTCAAAAATTCCATAAAAATGTTACAGAGTGTTTAGATCAATTTAATACCTAACCTGGATTAGCATAGATTTTAAGAATTATTATAATCCCTACATCAAATTAGGACTTAGCCTATAATGGAATACTATGAAATATGATACTTAATAACTTGAATATGATAACTCCATTTATGATTCATGTAACACTATACTAGTATACAGGTTTTAAGTCTTATGATAAAATTACTTGTTTTCAAAAGTTGATGCGCCATGCCTGCCTTGTCGTATGTTACAGTTTGTGTGTTTATCTTGTAATTCCATAAGGATGGATTCATTGTGTTTTAACATTTTAATCCCTCTGCTTACAAACCCTATTTTGATGCTAGTGTTACAAGATTATAGTTCTTACTTAGATTATGTAAGCTAAGGAATTTATTAACTTGTATTATTGCAAGGGTCTCAAAAGAAGGATTAGACCCCCTTACTTTCCAAAACAAACTAACTAGCTAAGGTAACAAGCATCAAGGTGAATATTAAAAATAATAAAGGAAAACAATGTGTTCACCCTCAACTATAGAGAGCGAGTAGAAAAACTTGATCCACGGTGAGGTAGTTTAAAACGTTAATACACCCATGTGAAGGGCTCATGGTGCCATCCAACTGGATTAGGAGTAAAAATCCTATGCAAAAGCCAAAGGTTTTAGTTCTTCTGTGTTTTCGAACTCATGAGGAGAGTCAAGGGTTCTCGGCCCTTCTAGCATTGGAAAAACAAAGGTTGCATTTGACCTGCCACAGGTTCATTCGTAGAGACATCAAATATGAGGGTAATTTGCTCCTTCGTTTTGTTTTCAGTTGATATAAAATTATTTTATAACATCGAATGCCAAGGTTTAACCTCTGTCCAATGCTTGACTGGAATGAGGTTTCAATGGTCATTTTTCGATGAAGCTTGGCTTGAAATGAGTGAGCTTGAGTCTAGGGTACCTGGTGCCGAAGGGTCTTGGTAAGACCTATGTACCTTGAAACCCTACAGTCCTTTACAATCTAAGGTGTGAATGATGCAAGGAAAGATAGAACATATATTTTTGGTTTGGCTTCATTTGGGAGATACAAGGGTTTATACGAGGCCCCCTTTGTTTGATGGTAAACACTCTCATGTTTTGTCTCTACAACATTAATGGAAGAGATAAAAGTTGTTTTTATAATCCTTCGGGCTACAATAGGGGTTTATATAAAAATATTTTTTTTAAATATCCCTTTTGTTTACATACCACGGATTCTGTGTGGGAAGTTGTTTTACGGTCGTTTGTAAAATTTTAGCAAAGTTTAAAGAAAAACAGTCACTACAGTTTTCGCTTCTATTTTGTTTAATCCTTCGAATATCTCTGAGTACTACTCTGTATAATTAATATACCATTTATTATTATGTGAATGAAATTGTGTTTTCTTGGTTACGACTACTACATCCATCTTTTTGTTAAAAATTTTCTATTCTGGCTTCTAAAATGGTTACGACTTTCTTTGTTGATGAAAAGTTTGAACCTAGGGTGTCGACATTGCTAAAATGCTGCCCAGGTTTTTTTTCTATAACTAAGGTGCTTTCTCTATAGGTTTTAGTTATATATAAATTACCAGTAAATTTAACTTACAGGCCTCGAAACCTCGACCTGTGTTAGATCCTTATATAGGGAACACATCGCTCTAATTCCATACAATAACATGATGAGTTTTTTCTTTTCTCTAATATTGTACAAACCCTATTATAATTTATATAGAGTTGTATAATTTTTAGGTTGGATTGAATCTACCACTTCATTTTTGTAAATGTTATTCCTAAATTCATTTTCAAAATTGATAAGCCTTTTGGTTGTATGAAATTAATACTGAGTAATAGTCATTATTCATATGTATTTTCACTCTTACGGGTTTCGATCCCTCGACTGAAAACCATTGTGTCTCAAATATAGATGTGTTGTTTTTGGTAGGTTATAATTTTGATTGAGGGTTTCACTGTGTTTAACTATAGGAAATCCCTAACTATAAAAAGAATTCAGGTTCGGTTAAAAACTAAAAGACAAGAAATATTTACCAAGGATGTCGATGATAGCTCTGTTTAACCTCTTTGTTATTTCTGTATGATTTTATAAGAAAGAGAAAGGAATGATAATTATTTATTATGTATGTATAATACTTAATATTAGGTGAAGCTATATATAGTAAAATGGTACTATTTCTAAATAATAATAAAATATAGTCTACAATTTCTACTAACAAATCTGTTTAAGCAGGATAATTAATCTGTACTTCACTTATAATATACAGAAAATAAAAAAAATTCCTACAGTATTTTGAAAACAAATAATAGTTTGGGAAACTTTCATCATTCATGAAATCCTTCAGAAGTAAACACAAAACAAATTAAACATAATAATCTAGAACAGTATAAAACCTATTAACTTTCTAAGGGGACAAATATCCAAAGCAGACCGTTCCTCCCAATCGTCTCCTGAAAGTAGCCAAGATTAGTTGCTTCAGGATCCCCAAGCTTGTTCATTGAACCACTGAGATGAATTTATCATGTAGAATCTTGTTCTGTCCTCTTTGTAACTCAATAGTCACACTTGTAGTCAATACTCCAACAACTCACTTTACCTTCCCCCTCATCGAATTCCTCTTGTGTGCCTAACTTTTCAGTGTGCAACAATCCACAAGGTTCTTGTCTCTAGTATGTAGTGAGACTCCTTCTCATTCGATGGATATATGCTTGCCTATGTCTTTGGGTCACTTTTTAATTTAATGAGCCACCTGCTCAGTTCCTCTTTTCTTGGGAACATGACCACAATTTTAGGGAAGTTTCTTCTTGCATCATCTAGAAAGTGAATGTTGTTGCTGCCATTTGTCATTTTTTCCTTCTACAACAGATCATTCCTCCTAGTGGGTCAGTGAACACTCCTCAACAATCCTCTTTGGATAGGTTTCTCTTATTTTAATAATTAATTAATAAAATATTCAATTACAGTCATCCTTTGTCAACAACATAAAACTTTACAATAAATTTTAAAGTAATGTATTTCCACAACATAAAATGTTTTTAGTTATAGGTGGATTACAAGGATAAAATACAGAGATATCCTTGTCATGTCCTAAACACAAAGGTAATTGATCAGCAAACTAAAATCACAATAAACTTTAAAAGAAATCCAATACTTATCAATGCAATTCAAATGCAGATTTACTTCCTTTGTTTATACAAATTTTTTATCATGGATCAACATGTTTTTCTTGAACATGCGTTCCACCAACTGGAATTCATAAAATACCAACCAAATTGGTTCATCTTTACACAAGAATGTGCAAGTGATAAAGATAAGATCCACTGTCAAGTTCATTGAATCATTAAGAATCTAAACACTATGGAGGTGTAATCCTCCTATATAGTAAGGATTCAAAAGTAGAGAATTAAAGCATCTTAAGAATATTATCCAATGGATGTTAAATAAGTATCATTAAATTTAATTTTAACCTAACACATATTTTAGTTCTTACAAGAGTACCTAGTTCAGACAAGCAAGTTTAGATAAAACATAATAATGGATACTAAAGTTAGAAACCACTGTCAGCGAGCATGTTCAGAACTCTAGTGGGGTAACTATAATATCCAATAAATTTCTTCCCCAAGTAGTATGCCCCATTTCCAATAGGCATGTTCAGTAACCTGGTAAGTTTTCCGGGTCATACCACAGGCCCGTACCCACTTCCTACATACCTGTTCAACATCCCGATGGGCTAACCTCTTACATCCTTTCTCCGTTAGAGGATCTTGTCCCAAATTCACCTTAAATATAGAATTTATAAGTTTCTTATGCAAAGTTGAATGGGGGAGCATCTCTAAAAACATTTGTAGGAGCGGAATGGTATTGGGTTGGAAGAGTTTTCTAGAACAATGCTTGTAAAATTATGGTTGCATGAACGATTAACTCTCACAATTATACTAATTAAATGGAAAGGATATAGTCATGTGTATTAAGGCTAATGGATAATAACAAAAATATTATTTAATTTCAACAAACATCTTCCTATAAGCTTATTGTGGTGTCTTCAAAAAAATAATTCAATGTTCCTATCAATTACTACTTGTAAAAGTACTTTCTCAGTCAAGTGTAAAAGCAAGTCAAAGTATACAAGTATACTTATGGTTTCATATGTTAAAAAAATTGAAGCAAGAGTAGCTGGTAGAAAATATGTATAAACAAGGGAATACAAATATGAAAACAACAGGTATCTAGATATACAACATAAAATTAACAACCTGTTGCAGCTGCGACTTTTTTCCCAAATTTCTGAAAAATTTTGGACCCTCCTTTTGAATTCATCTTGCCTGGATTTGTTTTGGATTCCTGAACTCGGTTGTTCCTCTGCTACAATTTTAAATTTTTGAGTTTGATTCAAGGTAAATTGTTTTCTTTCATTTTGGAGGTTGAATGATCTAAATCTACCTTTGTCTAGCCAAAGCTTTTGATTATGGAGTTTGTTTGTTTTTTAACATTTACTCTGTCGATGATTTTGTTTTAGCACTATCATAAGTCAGTTGAAGTTTGGTCGGAACTTTAGTTATCTATGCTACCACCATTTTGGAGGTTAAACGAACTGATTTCATCGCTGCCCAGCCAAGAATATTTTAAACACTTAACGTTTCTTTGAATTTTCGATGGTTGGTTTTATTGCTATCGAAGGGCAATTGAAGTTTGAATCGGGGCCATAGTTATCTATGTAGCAGCCATTGCGGAAGCCAACTAATGAACGTTTCGACGGATTAGTCCTCGCACTCGCTGATGCCATGGTTTTATTGTTTTAACTTTCTGTTTTTTCTTTGTGCTATCGAAAGTGTTTTGACTATTGATCGGAGGGCTAGTCCATTGCATCCCCAACATAATGGCGGTGTTGAGATCACCATCGCTGACACTTATTTGTTAAAACTTCTGCTCGCCACAATTTTCATTTGAAAGTGGAAGCCATAGTCTGATTTTTCCCACCATTGTGGTGGAATAGTACACTACCTTTCCAATGTTTAGTTGGTTTATTTGCTAATGCATTTCTAGCTAGTTCCCCGTTCTTTCGATCACTAATGATGTCCTATTGTCACGGAAGCTATAGTCCTTATGTCTTCTTCCGTTTTGGCTCCTTAGTGCACTAACCACCTGATTGATAGTGTTTCTGCCTGTCGATGAGAGCTTTGTTTCCGTCCAATGCTTAGTATTTTTTCCACCGGTGAGGGGTTTCCCACATTTTTCATGTGCTTTTACTCTGGTTTTCGATGGCAGTTACTTTTTCATGATTCATGCTTTCATCAGAGGATTTCGATTTGGTCCAGATGCGTCCTGGATTGAGATAAAGAGTCTATTTTTTGGGCTTGTGATTTTAGTTTGGACAGTGGATTTAGCGGAGTTCGAGATACAAACTTGTAGGATTTTCTTGCATGCATTAATATTTTTTATAGTTCACTTTACAAGATGTATGTTTTAATACAGTTTTTGTTACTTTTTCAAACGCTAAGTGATCTAAGAACTGGTTATTCATGACAAGGTGATTGCTGCTGTAGAGAAGATATGTCTAGAAGACAAAGCAGAAGAAAGTAAGGGTCTCAGATCACAAACAGATCAATAGCAGCAAAGGCCTAGGCTTGGGAAAAGTTCATCTGTTACCAAGCTGGTCCCTTTTTATAAAGTACTCTTAAAATCTAAATCTAAAATGTAATGTATGGTATGAATCATGAGCACCCACTAAAAGACAAAATTGTGAGAATGAACAGTTGGGGGGGGAGCCCAAAGGTCACCAAGGGGCAGCCCAAGAGTTTTTCTTGTAGCATAAGTATAGGAGAGTTAGATAGTGAACGTGACTTTTTCCCAGATAGTTTTGTGAGATTATGCTGTAAGAAGAACTATTTCCTTTTGCAATAAGAGTTACAAGTTTCCTGTTGGAGAAAGCGTGGTGGAAGATTTCAAACGTTGTGTTATGGATTAGTTGAAAATGAACTATTTCATTTTCAACTGTTGTCCATTAACTGTGAGATCGTTCTAACTCTTTGAACCTATGTTCTTGTTATGAATGAGCTCTAGTTTATTCTATGAAATTTTCACTATGAGTAATGAAGGATTTTCATAAACAATGAGCTATCTTATTGTTCATATATCTATTAATGTTCATGTGTTTTGAATTAAATAACAGCTATCTATGATTTTTCTTAATGCATGTGCAGAAATACATTACTCATTGATAAATGATAATCTTTCTCCCTAGGGATAAGTCAAATAGTTTTATTTTCTTACTGTGTGTGATTTATATGCGAGAGAGTTAAGATGGGAGGTAAGAACCTGTGCATCACATTGTGACCGCTCCTTGTATTCTCTATCAATCTACATTTTTAGATAGGCACTTGCATATCATACTTAAATTCAAAAAACTAAAATATACACAATGGACTGGACTGTAACCGGTAAAAAAAATTATTTTTGTTACTTGACCTATGGTAGTTGGACCATAAACCAGACGAATTCCTCATCCCAAACAGTAACAGGATAGTTGGGAACGTTTACTGGGGAGAATCCGTAACTGTTGTTACCTACAAATTTCCAGGCATTAAATTTTTTGGCGCTAGAAGGAGGGCAGCTAGTGCATGGCTGGCCGAGGAAACCCATTTTCTCAAGATCATTCCACTAGTGATAGTTCTAAGAGCAATTTGTTTCCCAATCCAATTCCTGAAGAGAAGAGTAAAGATTTTTTGTATCCTGTCAATAACAAAGTAGTTGACGATTTGAGAAGAATTACTAGGGCTTATGCGAAGAATATCGGAGGATTTCCGATTATCCATGCCTTGCCCAGAAGAGAATACTGGAAGAAAGACTGCCCTATATTGGAAGACGTGGTGTTGGTTGGAGATTTTGAAGAACTGGTAGAAACAGCCTTATAGGAAGTTGTTCAACCTCTGAATCAGTTGGGCCCAGATACACCTTACTGCTAACCTGTTCATACCCCTGTTCATTCACCGCCTCATTATCCACCCAGAATCATGGAAAATGTAAACGTAAATCAGCCACCCAACCCACCAAATCCACCACCTGCTTGGAGGGCTAGATCACCATTAAACCTAGCACCTCCTTTGCATGACTTACCTCAGGATCTTGAGAAAATGTTGCCTAAGTTTGAACCAAGTGAAAATATTTTAGTAGATGATCATTTGCAAAGATTTTACTTGGCTATAGAAGGACTACGGGTTGGAGAACATGAAGATGTAGTCTGGAGATTGTTCCCTCATACCCTAAAAGGAGTAGCAGCCTCATGGTATTTTGCTCTGCCTGCAAACTCAATCAAAGACTGGGATACTTTTGAAATAATATTTAGAAGTAAATATGGAGTCCAAAAAAAACATGTAGCTCTGATGAAAGGGTTATGCACTTTAAAGAAATAAAGAAAGGAAAAAGTCCATAGTTTCACTCAAAGGTTTGCTGCTTATCTAAAGAATTTTTCTACATTTGATAAACCATCTAATAAATTTCTGAGTGAATACTATACTTCAGCTCTAGGGCTTGAATTGGCCATGTTTTCCAAGATGTCATTCAAACCTACATTGTCAGAAACTTATGAAAAAGATGAGAGGGTAGAAGTTGAAAAAGAGAGCATAGAATATTATCTTGAGCAATCGGGAGAAAACACTTCTGGTAAGAAGGCATTGTTACTGACTAAGCCTAAGGATGAGCAAACGCATGTCTTTGATGAGATGGTAAAGATGATGCAGAAGCTATCCAACAGAGTGATCGATTTGGAGAAAGAAAAGGAGGCTCATAAAGCATACAAGCCTTACTATAAAAGGAGAGAGGACAAAAATAAATCTAAACCTCATCCACACATGAATTTAACTGAGGTGGGTATGGATAATTTTTGTACCTTTCATCAACAGCCTCATTCTGAAAAAAATTGCCCTCAATGGATCGATTCAATGACATTAGTAACGAATCAGCTATTGGACTCTAAACTAACAGAAGATAATGAGCAGGAAGAAAAAAATAATCAACCCATAGAAAAACAAGAAGAGGATGCTTTAGTTTTATGGGACTATGTCTCACTCTTTGATACCGATGAGGAAGGTTCATGGAAACAAGAAGAAACATTAGAAACAAACATGACAACAAGAAGTCAGGGTTTGATAAATAAAGACAATTTGATACTTCCGAAAATTAAGAGACTTCAAGAGAATGTAAAGAAGATTTAGAAGAGCACCCCAGTTGATAAGATACCCGAATTCGCCATTACGAGTCAAAATCCAAAGAAAATCAACATGCCTATTAATCCTGTTGAAGAGAAGATTGACAATGTAAAAAAGAATCCCAAAGAACATAAGATGGAGTATAATATTGTGGAAAACATTAAAAGGGCTAAGGAAAATATCTCACTATTTGAAATGTGTAATGTGCCTCAATAGAAAGAAAAATTATTAAAAGCACTTGAAGTACCAGAAGAAAATATTCCCACCAACAACCAACCTGAAGAAGATGAAATTGGTGAAGCAAGTGTGGGAGGTAAGTCTAAAAACAAAACCTCACCATTTCTCCTAAATTTTGAAATTTTCAACCATAACGTGCACAACTGTTTAGTAGACTCAGTGGCATTACTCAATTTTATGCCACTTTCAGTCTATAAGAAGATAAATGGACAACCTAAACCATCTACCTGGTAGGTTATTCAGTTAGACAGAACAACTGTGAAGGTAATTGGGGAAATGGAGGATGTTCTGATTCGATTATCTTCAAATGAAAAGGTATGTCAGTTCATCGATATTGTAGTAGCAGACATACCTGAGGCTTATGGAATTGTTTTGAGTCAGGATTGGTCAACAAAGCTAAATGGATATTTTGCATCAGATTGGTCACATATGTGGTTTCCTTATAAGGGAAGTCCCAATCAAATAAAAGGATTAAGAGAGCCCCACATTAAGCACAATGTCACTTAGTTGGAGGGTAAGAATGAACCAGTGAATTTTGTGTTGGGAAATTACTTTATTGAACTTGAACTGGGAAATTACCAAGTAGAAGAATCCAGTGGTACACCAGACACACAGCCCCATCTCCTTTGATTTTCACGGGCTGATGAATTTGACTGTAAAATAGTAGACTTAGTTTCAAATGCAGTTTGTGATTCAAGTACAGTAGAAGTAGATAGTTTTTGGACACTTTTTTTTTATGGATCTAAAACTTTGGAAGGATCAGGAGTTGGCTGTGTCCTGATTGATCCAAAGAAAAATAAACATTTTATTTCATGTATATTAGAGTTTGAATGTACCAATAATACAGTCGAATATGAAGCATTAGTTCAGGGAATAAGAAAAGCAATTGAATTAAAATTAGAAAATCTGAAAGTGTATGGGGATTCTGAAATAATTGTAAAGCAAATTTGAAATCATATACATTTTATTTCACCTCATTTAAAAGCTTACCAGAATGAAGTGTGGGATTTGCTTAAAAAAATTTATGCATTTAATATTGTATCCATTCCTAGACTAAAGAATGCAGCGACTGACTTGTTAGCTACCTCAGCTGCAAGGCTTGTACCTTCAAATAATAGATGCTCTATTGAATTACTTTTCAGGCCTTCAGTTCCAAACATGATTGCCAATCTACGAGTTTTTGATGATGATCAACAAATCTTAGAATGTTTGATGAATGATGAAACCTTCAAAGGAGCAATAACCGATTGTGAAGAACACTAAGCTGAATTAAAATTTGACAACTTTATTCCTAAAGGAGTCAGAACCTTAGAGCGAATGTTTGATCTAGAAAACAAATTTAGGAGGCCATCAAACATCAAAAATCACAGTTCATCCTTACAATTTGAGCTAATAAATTTGGGAACTGAAGTTAAACCCAGATACATAAATTTGGGAAAGTGTTGTTCTCCAGGTGAAAGAAATAAGTTCATTAGTTTGTTCAAACAATACAAAGATGTGTTTGCCTAGACATATGAAGAGCTCAAAACATATGACATGAAGATTATACAACATGTCATCCCTATTAGAGCTGGAGTCAAGCCTTATCAACAACCTTTGAGGAAGATGCATCCAAAACTGGAACCTTTAATTCATAGTGAACTGAAAAAATTATTGGATGCTAAAATTATATTCAAAGTCAGACATTCGGAATGGGTGTCGAATTTGGTGCCAGTGAGGAAGAAATATGAAGAAATCAGGCTATGTGTAGATTTTATAAACCTCAATCATGCTTTGGATAAAGACAAATATCCAGTACCACCCATGGAACAGATATTGCATATGGTTTCGGGTTCTAAGTTATTTTCATTATTAGATGGATTCTTTGGCTATAATCAAGTATTAGTAGCTAAAGAGGACAGACTTAAAACTACATTCAGAACAAAGTGGGGAACTTTTGCTTACAGAAGAATGCCTTTTGGACTCATCAACGCCGGAGCTAATTTCTAGAGGGCTATGGATATAGATTTC
Source organism: Pseudotsuga menziesii (assembly GCA_001517045.1). Classification (NCBI taxonomy): domain Eukaryota; kingdom Viridiplantae; phylum Streptophyta; class Pinopsida; order Pinales; family Pinaceae; genus Pseudotsuga; species Pseudotsuga menziesii. The sequence goes on from LPNX010170112.1 coordinate 1,165,060, forward strand.
CGCGGTCTGATTGGCCATAGTGTTGTAGTATATCTCGACGATGTCACGATATTTTCAAAGAAGAGAGAAGAAAATATGGGATCTCACTGAATCCTAGGAAATGTGTGTTTGCAATTATAGAATGAAAGCTACTGGGTCGCGTTGTTTCTAAAAAAGGGATCTCCATAGACCCATAAAGGATCAAGGCCATAGAACAGATCCCTTTACCCCATAACAAAAAGGGTGTGTAATCATTCATGGGGACAATTTATTCTGTGCGAAGGTTTGTACCAGATTTCGCTCAAATTGTTAAACCTTTGCAGCAAATGGTGAAACAAAGTGTACAATTCAAGTGGACTGATGTAGAGAAGAATGCATTCAGTAAAATAAAGACATCTATTACTCATGCACCATCTCTCAAAAGTCCAAATTTTGAAAAGGATTTTATTTTGTACACTTTTTCATCTGACGATTCATTAGCAACGGTGATTACATAGAAGGAATATGGGGGATATGAGTACCTGATATCATTTATGAGCACTGGTTTGCAGGGAGCCAAATGGAATTACCCATCTGTCGATAAACAAGCCTATGCATTTTTCAAAGCGGTAAAACAATTCATGCCGTACATACTTAAGAACTAGATGAAGGTAATAGTTCCACACCCAGCTGTAAGGTCTCTTTTCATACAAAAATAATTAGGAGAAAGAAGAGGCGACTGGGTAACAACTTTACAAGAATATGACCTCGAATTCAAACCAGCATCCATAGTTAAAGGGCAAGGACTGTGCAAACAAATGGTTGAAGGTAAAAATAATGAAGAAAACAATTGGGACAATGAAGCTGAGTTACATATGATGGATGTATGTCCTCTTTTCACAGCTCCAAATTCCTGGTACCGAGACCTTGTTCATTACCTTCAGGAAGGATTGTTTCCAGAACATTGGAATTCTAAACAATGAAGCTGGAAAAAAGGAATTGGAAGTGGGAGATTTGGTTCTTAAGTGGGATCACCCGCATGATGAAAAGGGGAAACACATGAAGTTTCAACATTTATGGGTAGGCCCTTTTTAGATTGCAGCAAAGCTTGGCCCCTAAACTTACAAGTTGTGAGATTTACAGGGATGGGAAGAGAACTTACCAGTTAATGGTTTAGTTCTCAAACCTTATTTTTCCTGATTTTTCGTTTTTGTTTTGTACACAAATAAATTAGGTTGTTTGTTTTTTATTTATTTTATTTTCTATTTGTTTTAGTTAGATTTTGTTGATTTCAATAAAAGAAGCAAAATTTTGGTTGCATGGAGAGCATCAGAATTCTGGTTAACAAAAATCCTTGATTATAAGGTTGTGTACTATTGATTTATCTGAAATAATTTCTTCTAGTTTAGAATTTTTCCTAAATGGCTATGAGCACATTGAAGTCCTACTTAATCCCTGTAAAATAACTCAAGATAAAAAGGTCTGGAATACTATTTTGAGGCTCCATCCATATCACATTTAAAAATGTCTGAGGGGGTGACAGCAAGGACCCATGGAAATGAAGCAGGGTAAACAACATATTATATATAAATGATCCCATGCCAAGAATTGAAAGCCAAAAAGAAAATAAGAGTAAAAAAATATCCTAAGAAAGAAATGTGTATCAAAACAAAGTACTGAACCATATGAGTACAAAATTGCCAAAGTTCTTCTCTGTCCATGAGCTAAAAATTAAATATATCTCTCACACAAAAGGACACTATGGATAGAGGAGCCTGAATAAAAAAAATTAGAAAGAAAGGCATGCAAGAGGGCTCAAAAAGGACAAAAGTCCAAAAGCACAAAAAGTGCAAAATGGCATGGGAATGAGGAACAAATGAATATTTTTGTTTACCTTGTGTTACAATCCTATGGTGTCCAAGCTGGAAGCTACCTGAAGACAGAGGTAAAATATGAAACTCATAGCCCTGGCCTCAAAAGAGTTATTTGACTTTGAAATTTTGGTTTCCATTTTCGTAAATTGGACTATCATCAATGATTAAAAGTACATATATTTTCCATTTGGGAAATCAGATAGTCTAGAAGAATTCAACATGTTGGTTTTATTGTCAAACAGTCTGTTACCTAAAGGAGAAATTGTCCAGAGATATGGGTTCACCAAGTAGTCGTCAATTGTTGCAGCTGCAACTTTTTGAAAACTTTTGGACCCTCCTTTTGATTTCATCTTTCCTGCATTTGTTTTGGATTCCTGAACTCGGTTGTTCCTCTGCTACAATTTTGAATTTTTGAGTTTGATTCGAGGTCAACTATTTTCTTTCATTTCTGAGGTTGAAGGATCTAAATATGCCTTTGTCTAGCCAAAGCTTTTGATTATGGAGTTTGTTTATTTTTTAACATTTTCTCTGTCAATGATTTTGTTTTAGCACTATTGAAAGTTAGTTGAAGTTTGGTCGAAACTTTAGTTATCTATGCTACCGTCGTTTTGGAGGTTAAACGAACTGATTTCATCGCTGCCCAGCCAAGAATCTTTTGAACACTTCATTTTTCTTTAAATTTTCGATGGTTGGTTTTATTGCTATCGGAGGGAAATCAAAGTTTGAATCAGGGCTATAGTTCTCTACACAGCCGCCATTGTAGAAGCCAACTAATGAACATTCTGATGGATTAGTCCTCACACTCGCCGATGCCGTGGTTTTATTGTTTTAACTTTCTATTTTTTCTTTGCATTATCGAAAGGGTTTTGACTATTGATCGGAGGGCTAGTCAATTGCGTCGCTGACATGGCGGCGACCTTGAGCTCACCATTGCTGACACTTAGTCGTTAAAATTTCCAATAGCCGCAATTTTCATTTGAAAGAAAAAGTCGTAGTCTGATTTTTCCCGCCATTGCAGCTGAATAGTACACTATCTTTCTGATGTTTAGTTCGTTTATCTACCGATGCATTTCGAGCTAGTTCCCTATTCTTTCAATCACCGATGATTTCCTATTGTCATGGAAGCTGTAGTTCTTATGTCTTCTGCCATTGCAGCTCCTTAGTGCACTAACCACTAGCCGACTGATAGTGTTTCGACCTGTTGATGAGAGCTTTGTTTTCATCCGATTCTTAGTATTTTTCCTGACGGTGAGGGTTTTCCCTCCTTTATCGTGTGCTTTTACTCTATTTTTCAATGGTGGTTAATTTTTCATGATTCATGCTTTCATCGAAGGATTTCTATTTGGTCTAGATGCGGCTTAGATTGAGATAAAGAGTCTATTTTTTGTGCTTGTGATTTTAGTTTGGACAGTGGATTTAGCGGAGTTCAAGATACAAACTTGCGGGATTTTCTTGCATGAATTAATATTTTTGATAGTTCAATTTACAAGATGTATGTTTTAATACAGTTTGTGTTACTTTGTCAAACGCTAAGCGATCTAAGAACTGGTTATTCATGACAAGGTTATTGCTACTGTAGAGAAGATATGTCTAGAAGACAAAGCAGAAGAAAGTAAGGGTCTGAGATCTGAAACACATCAATAGCAGCAGAGGCCCAGGCTTGGGAAAAGCTCAACCATTACGAAGCTGGTTCCTTTTTATGAAGTACTCTTAAAATCTAAGTCTGAAATGTAACGTATGGTATGAATCATGAGCACTCACTAAAAGACAAAATTGTGAGAATGCTCGGTTGGGGGGGGGAGCCCAAGGGTCACCGAGGGGCAGCCCAAGAGTTTTTCTTGTAGTATAAGTACAGGAGAGTTAGATAGTGAATTTGACTTTTTCCTAGATAGATTTGTGAGATTATGTTGTAAGAAGAACTATTTCCTTTTGCAATAAGAATTACAAGTTTCTTGTTTGAGAAAGCTTGGTGGAAGATTTCAAATGTTGTGCTATGGATTCGTTGAATGTGAACTATTTCATTTTCAGCTGTTGTCCATTAACTATGAGATCGTTCTAACTCTTTGAACCTATGTTCTTGTTATGAATGAGATCTAGTTTATTCTATGAAATTTCCACTATGAGTAATGAAGTCTTTTCAGAAACAATGAGCTATATTATTGTTCATATATCTATTAATGTTCATGTGTTTTGAATTAAATAATAGCTATCTATGGTTTTTCTTAATGCATGTGCAGAAATACATTACTCATTGATAAATGATAATCTTGCTCCCTAGGGATAGGTTAGATAGTTAGTTTTATTTTCTTGATGTGTGTGATTTAGATGCGAGAGAGTTAAGACGAGAGGTAAGAACCTGCGCATCACATTGTGACCTCTCCTCGTATTCTCTATCACTCTGCATTTTTAGATAGGAACTTGCATATCATTCTTAAATTCAAAAAAATAAAATATACACATGGACCAGGTTGTAACTGGTAAAACCTTTTATTTTTGTTGCTTGACCTACGGTAGCCGGACTGTAAACCGGACATATTCCGCATGCCAAATAGTAACGGGATAGTTGGGAACATTTACTAGGGAGAATCCCTAACTGTTGTTACCTACGAATTTCCAGGCATCAACACAACCCAATACAACTAATAATAATTTTTAGAAAAGTTTCAGATTTTTTAATAAAATATCAAAAATAAATAACATAACTTCCCTTTTCAAATGTTCTGAGTTGTTCCTGAAAATAGAAGATACCTAGAAAACTTTTAAGAGAGCTTAAGAAAAATAAAATGAAATAAAATCACTCCTATACATATTTAAAAAGAAAAATTCAATCAAACATCATTCAGGAGGAAGGAGGTGAAGGAATTGCTTCTTCACCTACCAATTCCAAATCAGATGATGAGTTAAAATATGAATGAATTCATGCTTTGACATAGGTTCACGATATACTTTTAACCGGTGCCCATTTACCACAAAATTTACCTGCTCATTGTCAATTTTTCTTATTTTGACAAAACCATTATAAAAAACAGTTATGATTTCATAAGGTCACATCCATCTGGTTGTGAGTTTACCTTTAAAATTCTTAAACCTTGAATCAAACAGTAGAGCCCAGACACCTTCTTGAAAAAACTTTCTATTTAAAAACTTGTCATGCCACTTGACTCTCTGATTCTGAATTAAAATAGTTATTTGAACAAGATCTTGTATGATTTTGTCCAATTCATTTAATTGTTTCAGCCTTTGTTTCTGGGACTCATCCAAATTCACTCCTAACTGTGCAACAGTTTGGAAAGTCTTTACCTGGAATTATATAGGAATAAACACTTTCTTTCCATAAACAAGTTCATATGGGGTTTGTCCCGTAGTATTCATCCATGTATTTCTGTAGGCCCATAAAGCCTCTGGAAGCCTATCTTCCCAATCCTTCTGAAGCATTTGTATGGTCTTGGTAAGTATGGCTTCCAACACTTTATTTATGGATTCTACATGACCATTATCTTGGGGATGGTATGGAGAGGATTTACAATGTTTAATCCCATATTTCTATGTCAATTTTTTCATAGATTTAGAAACAAATTCTGCTCCATTATCAGTCACAATTTCACAAGGAACACCAAAACAAGTAAAAATGCCTTCATAAATAAATTTTATGACTGATTTCTCAGTGGCCCTCAATAAAGCTTTTAATTCTACCCATGTAGTCTCATAATCAATACAAACCAGTATATATTTCTTTTTTCGTGACATGTGTTAGATTGGACCAACGAAACCTAACCCCCATTTTTCAAATGTTTCAAGCATTACCTGTGTTTCCAAAGGAATTTCATCAACAGTTGTAGGCCTTCCCATCCGTAGACAACTGTCACAACTCCTTACATATTTTGCAGCATATTTAAATAGTGTGGGACAATAGTTTCCCTAATGTAACAATTTTTAGGTTGTGCGTTTATCTGAAAAATGACCTCCACAAGGCCCATCATGCCAGGCTTGAAGGATGTCATACATCTCATCCTCTCTTACGCATCTGCGAATGATGATATCTGGACCTGTTCGAAATATATCATTACCTTCCCATGAGTAGTTGCCACTTTTTTGAATAATTCTTTTCTTTTCATGTGATGGAAAATGAACTGGTACCTTACCTATGGCCAGATAATTGGCTATGTCTACAAACCAAGACATTTTAACAACAACAAAAACAAATGTTCGTCGGGAAAATCATCATCTACAATAATAATTTCACCATCATGAGTAACTCGAGAATGAAATTCTGCAACTAGGTTATCTTTGCCTGGCTTATCAATAATTGTGATGTTGAACCCTTGTAACAATAAAAGCCATCGTGTAACCCTGCCACTAGTTATATATTTATTAATTAAGAACCTAATAGCAGAATGATCAGTATGAACAAAAACCTCATAACCAGTAATGTAATGTCTAAATTTATTAATAGCATGAACTACTGCCAAGAATTCCTTTTTAGTCATATTGTAGTTCAATTCAATTGGTGTTAAGTTTTTGTTGATAAAGTAAATGACATAATAATCATGACTCTCCTTCTGTCCAAGAAATCCCCCTAAGGCGGTATTAGATGCATCGGTATATATATATATAGGAAAATGTAAGGACCAGTTTGTTTCTCTTAGAACTAGTGCTGAAGACAATTCTGCTTTAAGAGTTTCAAAAGCAAGATGACAATACTGATCCAAACAAAAATCAACATCCTTAACCAACAATTTTAATAATGGGTTTGCTATCTTAGTAAAGTTTTCAATGAATCTATGGTAATAACCTGCATGCCCTATAAAACTCCTAACTTCCCTCCGTGTTTTAGGGGGAGGAAGGCTGATAATGATCTAAATTTTCACAAGGTCGACTTTAATACCCTTAGAGGAAATATGATGTCCCAAAACTATTCCCTCTGTTAATAACATCTTACATTTTTCATAACTTAAGGAAAGGTTTGTGTCCTGACACTTGATTAAGAATTTTTCCAAATTGTGAAGGGATTCTTCAAAATTGTTTCCATAAACTGTAAAGTAATCCATGTAGACTTCTACGCAATCATGAATAAGGTCATCCGGAATTCTTAAAACCACCCTCCGAAATGTAGCAGCGGCATTAAAAAGTCGAAAGGGTAATACCTTGTAGGTATATGTCCCCTATGGAAATGTAAAGGTACTTTTCTCCCAGTTTTCAGGGGTTATCCTTGTCTGATTGTATCCACTGTATCCATCAAGAAATGAAAAATATCGTTTTCCAGACAAAGTGTCTAAAACCTGATCCATAAAGGGGAGGGGAAAATACTTTCTCAAATTTGCTTTGTTAAGCTCTTGGAAATCTACACATATTCTCCATTGTCCTACATATTTTTGGATAACTAGCAAAGGGAAAACCCATTTACTATTGAAAATGGGATAAATGAAATCTGCATCAAGTAATTTTTGGAGTTCATCTCATAATGTATTTTAGAGCAGGATTCATTCTCCTCTATGGTTGTCTCATTGGCCGAATATTTTCTTGAGTAGGAATATGATGAATAAATGTGTCAGGATGTATTCCCCTCATATCCTTATAGGTATAGAAAAATGCTCATGACCGTGCTTGTAGTACATGAACTAATTGTTGAAATATTGTAACTTCGCAGAATATTCTATATGTATCTTTTGTGGCCCCTGATGGTCCTACCGGGAGAACCACTTGTATTACATTGTACCTCGATGCTCCTAATCGGAAGAACTAATAAGAGTCATGAGGTAGTCCCCTCTAATTGTAAAGGTGGGTCATCAGAACTCCAGTGTGGTTACTTGAGCCACATGTGTAACTCAAGCCTACATGATTTAACTTGAGCCTACATGTCAAATGAGTTAACTTAAGTAAACAGATGAATATAAATAGAGGTGTAGTGCTCCTCATTTGTGACACACACTCTCTCACTTGTGTAGCGCATTAGTGGAGAAGAGAAGTAGCTGGAGAAGGAGGAGGATCAGGATTTGATCTCCTTGCTGGTTTTATCTTTTATATTCTTGGGGAATCTATATTGAGGAAGATTTTGCTGGGTTTTTCCCTTTAGGTTTTTCCTAGGATAAATATTTGTGTTCCTTTTGTATGGTTGTGCTTGTCTATCTTTCAGTGATCCTGTTTATATGCTTTTGTTATGAAAATGAAATGAAATACTAATGTCTTAGCTAAGCATATGGAAACTTAACATGGTATCAGAGCTAACCTGAGAAGAAGACATTGTGCAGCTACAAAAGCTAGGGCTTCTTACTTTTTGGGTCTCTCTCCACAATCCATCAGCAAAAGTATGCTAGGCTGACTCTCCATTGAAGCGTGCATCTTTTTGTCGAAGCGGAATTCGATTCCGAGCATTTTCAGTTTTCGATGCGGAAATTAGGGCTTTCTACAGAAGAGGAATTTTTGAGTGAGACCGGCATAGGATTTCTCTCCTCATCAAAACCAAATTTTAGAGACCTGTATCAATAAATTTGGTTGGGTGAAACTCTGGGAAAGTCAAACCCTAGTTTGACCCCTAGCTAGAAAAACCCTAAGTACTAAAACGGCTAAGTTTTGGTACATTCGCTATATCCTGAGATTGGCAAAGGATCAGGGACTGAAAATTGCAGGGGCTGAATATCCAATCTGGATGTACATTTTTTCCAAATTTCATCCTCATATTCACTATATGCTGGGAGATATTATCCCTCCACGTTAGGGTTCTAGCCTCTTCCAGAATTCATCCCTAAACATGACACCTAGGGAGAACTGCAATATCTTGGCCTACAGAGGTCCAAATGGAATTCTTGAAGATGTCCTAGAAAGGAAACAGAATTTAATTTTAGTGGTCCAAATATCAGACTCAGAAGATGAACCAGTGACACATGGCATGCCGTACAACTTCGCTGTTCTGAACAGTCCTGTAACAGGTCACCTTGGGAAAAGGATCATAAATCCCAAATGGTAAAACAAATTCTGATGAAAACTATGGTTTTGGACCAGGTACATGTTAGGTTACCTCCATGCAAAATTGACACAGAGGATCAGTAATTTCAGAGATATCATGGAAACAGTAACAGGCATTTCTGCAGAAGAAATTGGAAATCCAGGGCCTCCTGTTCCGGGAGCTTCCCTCCACTGTTTTCAAAAAAGGAGTACATTGGATAGCTCCATTTGAAGAGATATATCTATCTATCCAATCAGATCTAAAAGATTCCAATTTTTTAAAATTAGGGTTTCTGTGACAAACCCTAGATCAGCGAGCTTCGGAACCAAGACGGACACCTCAAATCGGTAAGATCTAATCCTTTGCTATTTTCATTTGACGTTCTCATTTCAAAGTGATCTATCACATCAGCTTGATGATAAGCTTGGTGAAGTTGACAAATTCCAAGCCTAGAAGTATATGATCTCTCTAAAGAAAATGGTTTGGACACCTACATCGGTATAGAGGTTCCAGTTCCAGAGGGAGATGAGGCTAGAAGCCTTACACAAGAAGAAATTGGTCAAGGCTAAGAAGATCATTGTTGATTTAGTCATGAATCAACTTGTACCACAAATGTCTCCCCAAAGACACCGAATATGTTTGATTCCTTGACCAAGCTATTTGAAGATAAGAACTTAAATCAGAACATGGCTTTGAGAAAACAATTGAAGAATGTGAAGATCCAGAATGCAGAACAACTTGAAGCGGTAGAAGAAGAAGAAGATAATGCAGAAGTGGTGATAGCCACCTTGAATGGCCTCCTAGGATCATGGGATTCATTCATGCAAAGAATGTGTGCCAGAAGGAAGTAATTACTTTCAACAGACTTTGGGAAGAAGAAGAAGCTCGTCTCATAAGAAGAGAAGAAGAAAGATGGAAGCAATTGAAGATCAAGCTCTCACCATTCAAAGAAGATCCCTCAAGTGATGAGGAATATGAAGAACTCAATTCTTAAAGAACCTCTTATCCATCTTATCATATGGATAAGAAATGATGATTTCATGAATGAAGAAGATGATGAAGCAAAATGATCAAGAAGGAGTCTACCTACGAAACAAACAAAAGATAAGTATTCAATTGTCATTTAATGATATTGTTTTGTTATGCATTTGATTATATTCAGTTGATGTGTTATGCATGATAGATTGTTTGCATTAATGGTTGTATACTACTAATATGCATGTGATGGGTAAGTATCTCATGGTGCTATACAACTCTCCATTGCTACTTATCAAACCTCTTTGCTGATATATTGGATTAGTGCACAATCTCAATAATGTCATGGTGGAGATGGAAGGCATCTAGAAAGTTTATGTGAGATATGGATGAATGTTGTATTGACTAAACAGTTGCATGATGCATACGAATTTGTCATTATGCATATGTTTTATGAAATAGTTCTAACCATGCAACTGGTGCATTTGAATTCTAGGAAAGGTCATGTACAACCTCCTACAAGAAAGGAAGGATGAGACTTGTTACGAAGAAAAAGTGATGACAATTTAAGATTCACTCCAATAAACATGAATCTGAAGCTCCCAGGGTCAAAGACACCATGACAGAAGAAAGAGATTCAGAGAGAGGTAGATCCACCTTGAAGGATGAAGACCACCATGGGTACAAGAGATAACTCAAGATGAAGAAAATAATGCTATGAAATAAGCTATGATCAAAGAATAACAGTTGATCATGGGGAATGATGTATACGATATGATGGAACAAGTGTACAACGCAAGGTTCATGATTCTCCCCAGAAAGAATAGAATATGACATGACATACTCTATTGACCAGTATATATCAAGCATAGAACCACCTGTATAGAATGAAGAGGGAAGATGATACTCCACTTCAGGGGGAGTGACTACAGAAAATTATATCTGAGTTCGACATGGTACGACATGATGGATAGCTTTGTGATGGATCGATACTTTACCAAGAGTAAAGTGGGTTCCAACCTTCAAGGTTGAATGCAGAAGACTAGGATATGTTGATGACCTGAGAAGACAAACTCATAGAAGATGTTATGATACTAGAATGATGTTTTGGATATAGTACTCAAACCAGAAAGCAAGAATGTGGTATCTTCCAAATGGATTTGCAAGACAAGATATGTTGCTGATAGAAGTAAGGTAAGAGTTGTGGCTAGAGGTTTCTATCAGAAAGAGGGAATTAATTCTGAAGAGACACTTACTCCAGGAAGCAAGGTACACTTCCTTCAAAAGTATCATGGTAGTTTCTTCCATGATGAAGTAAAGACAAGACTTCCTTAATGGTATGATTGAGGAAGAGTTTTACATATAATAGTCATGAGGATTTGAAGTTGAAGATAGATGGAATCAAGTATACAAGTTGAAGAAGGCCCTCTATGGCCTGAAGCAAGCTCCCAGAGCTTGGTATGGAAGAATAGATAGTTTCCTGATGAGCATGGTCTTTGCCAAGAGTAAAGTCGATCCTAACCTTTCCTACAAGGTTGTAGAAGATGTACCTGTCATTATATTACTGTATGTGGATGACTTATTCTTGACATGGAATGAGAAACAGATCATGGAAAGCAAGAAGAAACTAGCAGAAGAATTTGAGATGAAATACCTTGGGTTAATGCATTATTTCCTAGGTCTGGAAGTATGGCAAAGTTCAGAAGGAATCTTTCTCAACCAGGGAAAGTATGTGGTAGAGATATTGAAGAGATTCAATATGTTGGAATGCAAAGTCATGGCCACACCCATGGACTCCAACCTGAAGCTGTTAGCTGACGACTCATTAGAGTTAGTGGATGTGACTCACTACAGACAGATCATTGAGTCATTGATGTACTTAAAAAATACCAGACCAGACATTTGTTTTTCTGTGAACACCTTAAGTCAATATCTTGTTCAACCAAGACGGGTTCACCTAGTAGCTGCAAAACATGTGATGAGATATCTGAAAGGGACTATAGAATTTGGTATATACTATGATGTAGCCACGAGTATAGATTGTATGGCTACACAGATGCATATTGGGATAGAAGTATCTCAGACAGGAAAAGCACATCAGGTAGATTCTTTTGTTTGAGGTCTGCTATGAGTTCATGGTTTAGCAGGAAACAGTCCAGTGTTTCTCTTAGCACGGTTGAAGCAGAATACATAGCAGATTGCTCTACTAAGTTGTGAATCCATATGGCTTCAGAAGCTGATATCAGGTCTCTTTGACCTGAAGATGGACACTACAATGATTCTATGTGATAAACATAGTTGTGATGACAAAGAACCCTGTGTTCCGACATAACACGTAGAAATCCAGTATTTCTACATACAAGATAAGATGCAGATGATGATACTGTAGATGCAAATTATGGTGATTCAGTATTTCTATACTGAATATAGAGATGATGATGTTTCAGTATTCCCATACTGAAGATATATATGATGATGATTTTAGTATTCCCATACTGAAGATATAGATGATATTTTAGTATTTACATACTGTAGATACAGATGATGGTGATTCAGTATTTCTATACTAAAGATATAGATGATGATGCTTTCAGTATTCACATACTGGAGATACAGATGGTGATAGTTCAGTATTCACATACTGAAGATGTAGATGATGATGTACTGACGAAGCCTCTGCCTCGAGTAGTGTTTGAACACTTTTGAGACAAGCTTGGTGTGGTTCGAAAATATCTTCCCTGAAAGGGGGAGTAGTGATGTTGCAGTGGGATTGTATCATCCCGGGGAACTTGCCCTAAAGTGATCTGGAGACCTCGGTCTTCGAGAATGAAGAGGGATTGTATCATCCCAGGACATCTATCCACAATAGATTCGGTGACCTTGGTCCTCGAGAATGTGGTGGGATTGTATCATCCCTAGGCACTTTCCCTAAACTGATCCGGAGACCTCAGTCTTCGAGAATGAAGAGGGATTGTATCATCCCGAGACATCTGTCCATAATAGATCCGGTGACCTCGGTCCTCAAGAATGTGGTAGGATTGCATAATCCTTGGACATCGTCCTAAAGTGATAGGGATTGATTCTCCCGTAATCAATCCGGTGGCTTCGGTCCTCGAGAATGTGGTAGGATTGCATCATCCTTGGACATATTCCTAAATCGATAGGGATTTATTCTCCCATAATCAATCCGGTGGCTTCGGTCCTTGAGAATGTGGTAGGATTGCATCATACTTGGACATAGTCCTAAAGTGATAGGGACTGATTCTCCCATAATCAATCCGATGGCTTCGGTCCTCGAGAATGTGGTAGGATTACATCATCCTTGGACATAGTCCTAAAGTGATAGGGACTGATTCTCCCATAATCAATCCGATGGCTTCGGTCCTCGAGAATGTGGTAGGATTACATCATCCTTGGACATAGTCCTAAAGTGATAGGGACTAATTCTCCCATAATCAATCCCGTGGCTTCGGTCCTCGAGAATGTGGTAGGATTGCATCGTCCTTGGACTTAGTCCTAAAGTGATAGGGACTGATTCTCCCGTAATCAATCTGGTAACTTTGGTTGTCGAGAATGTGGTGGGATTGTATCATCCTTGGACTTTAAGTCCAAAAGTGATCCAAAGAATTTTTGTCTTTGAGTTGTGGATTGCAGGTTGTTGCTGATGATGATGATGTTGTATTGATCAAAAGATCAGAGTATGATGATGATGACGTACTGATCGAAAGATCAGAGTATGATGATGACATACTGATCGAAAGATCAGAGTATGATGATGATGACGTACTGATCTAAAAGATTAGAGTATGATGATGACGCACTATGATTATGATGTTTCTAATCGAAAGATTAGAGTATGATGATGATGTTTCTGATCGAAATATCAGAGTATGTTGATGATGTTTTTGATCTAAAGATCAGAGTATGATGATGATGTTTCTATGTTGATGATGTTTCTAATCGAAAGATCAGAGTATGATGATCATGTTTCTGATCGAAAGATCAGAATGTGAAGATGATTATGATCGACAGATCAGAATATGATGATGATGATGTTGCTACTAATCGAAAGGGAAAAGTGTTGATGATGATATTGCTGATCGAGAGGTCAAAGTACTGAAGATGTTGCTGCTGATCGAAAGGTCAAGGTACTGAAGATGTTGTTGCTGATCTAAAAGTCAAAGTGCTGAAGATGTTGCTGATCGAAAGGTCAAAATGCTGAAGATGTTGTTGCTGATCGAAAGGTCCAAGTGCTAAAGATGTCGTTGCTAATTGAAAGATCAAAATGCTGAAGATGTTGTGGATCAAAGACTGAAGATGTTGCTGATGATGAATACTGAAGATTGAAGATGAAGACTACATGATGTTGAAAAGCTTCCAATGATTTATAGATGTGTTACCCTGTTGATGTTGATGATGTCCCCTATCTCTACTCTTGTTGTTGTTGATGTTGTTGTAGAATACCTTTCTCATTAAGGGGGAGGGTTGAAATATTGTAACTTCGAAGAATATTCTATATGTATATTTTTGTGGCCCCCGATGGTCCTACCGGGAGAACCACTTGTATTACATTGTACCCTGATGCTCCTAATCAGAAGAACTAATAAGAGTCATGAGGTAGTCCCCTCTAATTGTAAAGGTGGGTCATCAGCACCCCAGTGTGGTTACTTGAGCCTACATGTGTAACTCGAGCCTACATGATTTAACTCAATGTAGATATATTTAATGGATGAAACCATTCTTGAAAATCCTCTGTGAGGAAATAATCAAATTCAGAAAAAGGACCAAGGAAAGTCAATGCTAGTAGTGGCAGAAAGAAAATGATCTAAAATTTTATCCTCAGTTTTATCTTCTAACCCTCTATATTGACTAATAGATAGTAATGGTTGTTCAACTTCCTCATCCCCATATGGGATTTCGAGCCATAACATTTATGCTACTGGTTGAGCTCGTGGATACATGGGAATATTTTGCAGAGAAGGGTCATTTGATATTGTTAATATCTCTTCTCTACAACTTATAAAAGCATTTTTTGTCACCATACAAGGTATTCCTAAGATGGACGGATGTTCTTTGGAAGAATCCTTAGTCTGAAGAACCAAAAATTCCACTGGACATTCCCAGGAGGCCACAATAATGATTATGTCATCAAGCGCCCCTACAGGTTTTACAGTGCTCTTATCTGCTAGCTCTAAAATTATTGGCGTAGGTCTGAGCATGTTATTTAATTGTAGTGAATGCAAAGTAGACATGGACATAATCTTAATTACTTCCCTGAAATCAATCAATTCATTTCCTATGGAAACATTATTAATTGATATGGTTAAAATAGGATTTCCAGGATTTGCAAATTTTGGGAGTACAGGATGATCTGACATGTAATCAAACAGTTGGCCTACCACATGTATGGCTGGTGGATCTTTCTATTTTATATTAGGTTTATTTAAACATAGCTCTCTTATCATATTTGAGTAAATGGGAACATCCCTAATATCTCGAAGCAAAGGGATTCAAATGCAGACATTCCTCAGCTCACTTTCAAAATCAAACTAGGGTCGTACCACAATTTTTTCTATGGCAATCCTTTCCAAATATGGATGAATACCTGATGTATGTGGTTGAGTTGTGTGTTTTATTTTGGGAGTGTCAACATTACTCAATACATTAGGATTTCCTTCCTCTTCCTTGTTCTCCTCATTTTCTTCCTCAAATTTCTCCTGGATAATGACAACAGGATTTGTCCTTTTTAAAGTCTTCCTAGACCTAAGTTGTATATCCTGAATTGGTATTAAATTTATAGAAAAGGTTGGGGAATGTAGTACCTCAGCATTTTTAAGAGGTTAAGCAATTTTATTTTTTGGGTTTGGAATAGGTTAGGTAGGGATTAAGGTTGGCCGAGGAGGATTCACATTATGGTATTGTTGGGGAATTTGAGGAATCTGTGGAGGTGGTAGTGATGGTGGGGTAAAACCACGTAGCAGTTGTTGAACATTGATTGGGTATGGAAATTAAGACCGAACATGTGATGGTACTTGTGGTTGTATACCACCATAAACTTGTCCCCTCCAACCTTGTTTCTAGGGCTGATTTTGTATAGGTTGAGGTTGCCAATTTGGCTAGGCCTGTGGATTTCAGTTAGGTTGCATCGGGTAATAGTAGGCTGGATTTTTGTATGTAGGATTTGGATACATACTTTGGGGTCGGGGTGGCCATGGCCTTCTAGGTGCATAATACTGGTCACCTTCTTCATTTCCTATCTTATACAGAGCATTTATTTCTGGCAGTGCATGGAAATTTTCTGTGGGATGTTTTTCAGTGCATAAAGCACAAACAACAACAGTGTTAAGAGGACGTTCCTTAAGAGGATGTCTCTTCCTACAGTTTGGAAAAATGTGTGTAAAGATGCATGATATTCTTCCTCTTTCCTCTTCTTAGTCTTCAAGGCATCGAATTGAGAGGTTCCCTATATCCATTATGGCGACTCTAGTAGTATTTACTGATTTAGAGGCTCTCGGAACCCCATCTCTTGCATATTTTCCAATTTTATCCTTTCTACGGGAGTATTTTCTACACAATTCATAGATTTCATCAAATTACTTGTGATAGGTATCACCTGCAGCCATAAGGTTAAGAATTTCTATGTACTCTTCCAAAATTCCTTTCAGAAGTATTGTTCTAACAACATCTTCTTGGAGGTTATTATATTTACATTTATGTAAAATGTAATTAAAACACTCCAGAAAATCTTCTATACTTTCTTCTTCATGTTGCTGCATTTTGAAAATGTCATGGTGGGAATCCTTGGACCTACAATAGTCTGGATACTTCTTCAAGAAAGCATTTTTCATTTCATCCCATGTCCTCATACTGAATTCTCCTAACCCCATAAACCAGCGAAGTGCAACAACTTTGAGAGTAGAAAGGAATAAATTCATTTTATGGGAATCATGAAGATAGTTATAACTCCAACATAATATGCTGAATTCGAATAAAAACATATCTTGATATTCAATACCCTTTCCATGAAACACAGGTAATGAGGATAAGGGTATGTTCTTCATAATGACATTTTGTATGAGTTCTAGAATTGGGAATCTAAAGGTTGTCTGAATATTCCCTTCTTGATCTAATTCCTCTTCATGATCTCGCATTGTGAGTGGGTTATCAAACATAGTATAGATTAATTTTCCTTCCCTTGAGGAGGGCAATGTGCGATCCCACTGTTCTACTCTAGTGCTAGTTTGGAAAAATATATTTCCCTTAGTTGGTTCTGGTGGGATTAAAGTGGACTATATCTGAGAAACTACATGATATGATACGTTCCAAAACAGTGCATTAATTTTCTCCACATCCACTATTTTTTATGGGCTATGATCCTCTTTTATAAGATAAATATTAGTACTTCAAGATGTCTGAGGTGTTGCTAACAAATCTTTCTGAGGTGATTTAGTTTTTTCTTCTATGGAATTTAATTTGACTACTTCTTCCAATTGTTGCCCTACAATTTCTTATGTATTACTTTCTTATTTATTATTACTAGTGTATCTCTCTCCAATATTTCTTGATGATGATGGGGTTCTATATCCAAAAATAGGGGAATTTTGAGATCAAATTTTGGTTTATCTACCACTACTATCCGTAGGTCTCATAAAAAAAATTTTACTGTGAATGAAAACTTTCTGATTCAATAGCAAATTTATCTACCAAATCAAACAAAAAATACTTAAACTACAAATGGATTTGAAAGAACCTGTTATAACAGATGCGCAGGTTCTTACCTCTTGTCTTATCGTTCTTTCTCCTCCTCCTACAGAAACTAATCACACTCAATGAAAAACAGCTACTGGATTATGAAAATCATTCAAATACTATCTTACCTTCGAACAACTCCCTGACAACGATGCCAAAAATTCCAGGCAAAATATATCACCCTTAATTAAATTATAAACGAAGGTTAGTAAACTTTGAGTTGCTACACTATTTGTGCTAGGTAAGATGAACTAACCTTAGATCCTATGATAATTTCAGAAGAAATGATAAATTAAATTCGTATTTCTTCCAACAAATTAACAATCTATGTTATGATATCTTATGGCTTGCTCAAGAAGTATAAAGAAAGAAAGTATACACATATATAGTCTACTTTTACAGGAAAAAAATTCAATTCTCTGTTATGTGACATCAAGGTTCAAAAAGAATATTTCAAAGACAAGTTTAACTACTTAATAAAATTACTCTGTTCTATAACCCTAGAAAACAAAATTGCTTCTCTTTTGTACTCCTAGAAAACGAGACTGCTTGTAACCCACATAGAACTGAAAAATTAATATTTTTATTATGATAAGTTAAATTCTTATTGCTTCCAACAAATTAACAATATATGTTATGTTATCTTATGGCTTTCTCAAGAAATATAAAAGAAAGAAAGTATACACATATATAGACTACTTTTATAGAAAAAAATTCAATTTTATAGAAAAACATTCAATTCGCTATTATGTGACATCAAGGTTCAAAAAGAATATTTCAAAGACAAGTTTATATACTTTATAAAATTAATATGTTCTATAATCCTAGAAAACAAAATTGCTCCTCTTTTGTACTCCTAGAAAACGATACTGCTTGTAACCCACATAGAACTAAAAAGTCAATATTTTTATTTATTTGAGAAAACATTATGTTAAAAGTTATTGTGAAGTTTTTATGACCAAGGATGGTCAAAGATGACTGTAATTGAATATTTGTTTATTTAAATAATTAAAAAGGAGAGACACCTATCCAAAGAATACTGTTGAAGAGTGTTCACTGACCCACTAGGAGGAATGAGCAGTTGTAGAAGGCTAAATGACAAGTGGCAGCGCTAGCATTTCACTTTCTAGTTGTTGCAGGAGGAAAAATCCCTAAAATTGTGGTCATGTTCTCTGAGCAGAGGAACTGAATAGGTAGCTCATTTAATTTCAAAACTTACCCAAATACCTAGGGAATCTTATAAATACCATTGAATTGAGTAGGAGGCTCATTACATTCAATTCCAAGTGATTAGATCCCTGCGAATTGCTGCAAACTAAAAATTCATGAACACAAGAGGAATTCGATGAGGGGATAGCTAAAGTGAAATTTCTGAGAGTTACATCTTCTAGTGAGTTACTAAGTTGCAGGGATTTTTGTGTGGGCTGATTACACAACGTCTTCATCCTATTGGTTCATTGAAAATGCTCGGGGGTCCTAAAGCAAGTGTTAGCATTGGAATTGAACCAAAGGTTGTGAAAGGATCTTTTCCAAGTAACAGCTGAACCACTTTTGAAGAGAGAACTGGATTTTTTCTCTTCCGAGAGGAATCTCTCACAAAATATTAACAATGCCAGATATGAACAAATGAAAATATAAATTGTTTGTAAGATTGGTTGAACCTGAACATAGGACCATTGGGTGATGGATTCAAGATGTGCAATGGAGATAACAAAAATTATACAGGTGATTTAATACAAAGGCGAGGTAGCTATTCGGTCACAGTCAAATTATAATTCTTTGGTGGAAAAAGAAGAACAAGAACAAACCATCAACAAAGAGCATTAAAGAATGAATTCTCTATTAACTTTAGAAGAAAGTTTTAGTGGATATATGAAACAACGGATGGATCATAGCATGTATGAATACCAAACTATTAAACACTTATGTCAGACATGAAAGAAAACATAATGGGGGAGATAAACTAGAAAATGTTCACATGAGAAAGAAAGTAACAGACTATAACATGAAACAACACATGAATCCCTGTGAAAACACCAGCATTCAGCTCTGCAACTTTATTAAAAGGTTCTTGAAAGCATACAACACAACAATTATATTGGTTCCAACCCTTTCTCCTCCCTCAGGAGGTACATTTATAGTATTTCGGACCTCCAAAATCGACATCAAAGACAAAATATGTTACAAACCGAAGAACCTATCCTAACAAACTCGAACGTGGCATATCTACCATGATTTACATAAACAGAAAAATAAAAGGTGGACTATTGGAAGAAAATATGCATAAAATCCTTTTTTGTATTTTCCAGCTGGTGGCAGCTATACAGAGTTTGGCAGAGGCAATTTTCCCAATGGGCATGTCTTAGAGAAGAACTCTCACATTGTCATCTATGTTTTCTTTATCACTGCATCCTAAACTTGCTCGACCTGTATTGTTGAATTGACCTCCATTGATTAGGACTAGGCAATGTCACAACGACCATGTCACGCGCTTGTACCTTGAGCTCCATAATTTCTACATATGAGATGTCAAGCAGTGAGGCACGAGCAACTTTAAAATCAAACAGTAATTCGAGTTCCCTGACCAATTCATCAAAGACTATTATTCCTAACAAGGATTGCTGCATGTATCAGAACTTGTTGTTGTCTGATCTACAACTAACCAATTGCTCCAAATAATCATTCTGAGAGAATAAAGGTCCCTTTTCTTCCCAGAAGAAAGGGACTCCTCTGTCTACTAGTGGCTTAAACAACTTGATCACCTCCTTGACTTTGTGGTCTATAATGTCAATTTTGGCCAATACAGTGTCTAGCATCCTATGTTTAGAAATCACTTTTCTAGCTATAGAAATAATAGAAAATCTGTTTGGGATACCATACTTGCTGACTAGATCATCTAACAAGGAGCTTAGAAATTCAATAGCATTTTTAGCCACCTCTGCTGATATTTTATTCACTTCTCCCTGTACTGTAGAAACCTTTTTCTTGGCTTCTATCAAAGCATTCTCCTGACTTGAGACGAAATCTAAGAAAGGTCTGAACTTGTTGGATTCTGCAATGATTTGGTCCCAAATCAAATGTCCGGCACCGTGAAAGGCCATATTACCGACCACCTGGTTGTTTAATTTGGAATTTTGATGTGTCAAATATTGACATTTCTTATCTATCTCTTTCCTACTTTGTTCCTCTTTTGCTTTTCCCTCCTCTAACTACTTGATCTGATGTTTCAGCTTTGTAAGCTCGGTATCTTTCAGGCCTATTTGGGACATTGCTTTAGCCAGAGAACCGATATTTACTTCTCCAACTACATTTACTGATTGAATTGTAGCCTCTGTGCAGTTTTCTTGAAGCTCTTTTTCCTTTGCTTCCAGCTTAGCTTTTAATTCTTTTTTTCTCTCCTTCAGAAGCTTGGCATCCACTTCCCATTGCTTTTATTTATCTTTGAGCTTCAACAGCATGGCCTTGCAATCTGTAAGCTCTGTGTTTAATGTTTCTTTCTCTTTCTCAAATTCATTCAACTTAGTTGTCTGAATGAGATGGGTGGAAGGGATTTTCAACTTATTTTTAAGTACCTGGATCTCCTTTTCTTTCTCGTCCAACAATATTCAGGATAAGGCTCTCTTATCTGCCTGTCCATCTATTTGTACTGCTTTATTCTACAAATTGTTAATTTTGACCTTAAGGGCCTTGTTTTCAACTCTCACCTTCCTGAACAGGTCTTGAGTTTTTTCTTTGCACAACTCTATCTTGGACATCTGTAATGTGGCCTTCAGCAATCTAGTATTCAAGATGTCACTGGTCTCTCTATTAAGATGTATTATATCAGTAGTGGGAACCTTTTCGAGGTTCACATTAACCTCTAACACCTTGTTTCCTACTGTCAAGGCCATGCGGAGGGTGTGTGTAGACATTAGAGGAAATTTCAACTCAAAATGAGCCTCCTAAAAAAATTAATAAAATAATAGTTAAAATAATAAAATAATATTTATTAATTTTGGAGAAAGAAAAGAAAAAAACTACTTTTTTGTTTGTATTTTCGACATATCTTCCTGTGGTTTTACTCAAATTTCGATTGGAAGAGCTTGTTAGATGCAGAATTAAATTCCAAATACAACAAGTACCCACTTGACATACTTTTTAAGGATCCAGCTACCTCAAAAACAAGAAATACCTGAAAAACGTGATGATGACATCATCATCACATTTTTTCACGTATTTCATGTTTTTTAAGTAGCGAGGTCCGTTAAAAGTATTTCGAGTGGGTACTTGAATGGGTACTCGTTGGATGCAAAATTTAATTCCACTTCCAACGAGCTCTCCCGATCGAAATTTGAATAAAAACACAAGCAAATATGTCGAAAATACAAACAAAAAAAGTAGTTTTTTTTATGATACCTATCCCCAAATTTATATTAAAAATTTGTTTTAGACATATACGGTATTTCAAATTTAAATTCATTTCATTGGATAACACATGATGACATGGTATTGAGTTAGAGTTAAAAGTCCCATTTTGAGTTGAAATTTCCTCTAATGATGATCCCTTACAGTCTTCAATGCCACATTTCAGTAGGGAAACTGTACTACTTCATCATACAACTTCGATGTCTCATTAAAATTTCTATTATCCCTTTCTCTGTAAGAGTCTAGCCAATATTATTTACAGGCATGCCTGTTTGGAGTCTTCCCATCAAACACATACTCTTAGATCTCTAACTTGTCTGTTTCGGGCTCTTCTTGTTTTTGTTTGTCTTTCAAATTTTTCTTCTTCATTTGTCCCCTCATGCCACTTCTCTTAACATATACCAATTGCTCTCCTTGTTCAACTTTCTTCCTTTTGGGCATGCTGGAAGTATCTACCTCATCAGTCTCCATGGGTTCTGCAGGTTCTCTTCTTATTGAACTTCCTGAATAACTAACCAATGATGAAACATTCCTAGCCATTGCAACTACTTTGGACATGTCCATTTGAGGAGAATTACCCCCTGGTAGGGGTGAGACAGAGGCTCGTCCTATGCTGGTATCCATTGTGATAGAGTTATGGAAATCATCCCAATTGGCCACTTCTCTAATCCCAGTTATTTCAGTGTGCTCAAAATGCTTACTCTTATGAGATTTTCTCCTTTTGGAAATTACTTGATATGGGTCGTAGTTTATAGCCTGTTCTAGAGAGAATCCCATGCCTTTGAGTAAGTTACCAACCAATGGCAGGGAAGCCTTTATTTTTACCGTGTATGGCCCTACCTCCCAGGGCAAAGAAATAATTGAGCCCTGCTTAGTGTTCAAAAAGTGTTCTTCTTCAATAGTGAGTCGTTTCCTGATTAATTCCAAGGAGAAAACCCTGGCAGTCAGGAAGGCTAGAATGACATAAGGCTGATGCACAAAACCATATAGCCTAATCACTATTCCAAATTTTGTCAAGAACGAGTCTCCTATACTCTTACTAGGAGATAGATGCAGTATTTTCCTCATCTCAGGTGATACCCTGGGAAACCTTTCTTGGAAGTGTTACAGCTGCAACAATTTTTCCCAAAATTCCAAAAAATTTCAGGACCCTCCTTTGCCTGGACTAGTTTGATTTTCTTCTTTGATTTGATCTAATGATTTTTCTAGAAAGATTTCTAATGCTTGGATTAATCTACCATTTGTTTTAGATTTTCCTCTAATGCTTGAAACAACCCACTTTTTGATCAAGCTTGATTGTTGCCTTTGGATACATTCTCAGCTTGTTTGAATCAGAAGTTGATTTGGTTGATGCTCCCACCGTTGCGACAAAATAACAAGTCTTGACTTCGATTTTATTTTCGATACATTGGCTTTCACATCGGCTGATTTTTGGTTTTGCATCGAAACCTTTATTACTTTTGCCTCCGTAGTTGCGGATGGCAAACTGCTAGCTCTCTTAACTATTGTTTGAAGTTCGGACCCTGCTTTGTTATTTTCGTCGATCCCGTAAGTCCTGGGCTTCCGCCGTTGTGGCTGCGGAATTTTTTTTGTTCCGGTCGTCTAAGTCATTTAAAACCTGTCACTGCGGAAGGTCGCACCCTTTGTGACTCCGCCGTTGTGGCTGCCGAAGACTCTAACCTTCCGATGCTTAGTCGTTTGTCTTCCAACTCAGACATTACGTAGCAGATTGATTTCTCCTTCACGGCTCCACCGTTGTGGCTCCCATTCCACTATTGTCCTGACGATTAGTCTTATGAGGTTCCGCTGCATATGTCTCCGTAGATGGCTTAGCGATTTGGCCATCCGCCGTTGCGGAAGGAGTTATGCTTTCGACCCCCAATCAGTTAGTCTTCCGCCATCCGATACTTTTTCCCGTCGCGCATGTTGACCATATATATATATGGGGTTGGGGTTGTTGGGATTATTTTATTTTCTATTATTCTATTTGGACTGTTGCTCGCTTTTGCCCTTGTGCGTTGTCGTGCTCTCGAGCTCGGTCGGACCCGTTGTCGGTACTCGCGTCTAGGTGGCTCAGCTATGGGAGATTGACTCCCTTTCTTCCCATCGATCACATTGCATTGCTAGGTAGGATTCTATTGCATTCTCCCCTTTCGTTTGAGCTTTTGGTTTTTTCCCATGGTTAGTTTTTGTTGCGGTCATTTTTCTTCACCCCGTTAGCTACATGCATATATAGTAGGGGGCGGGTCGTATCATGACTATTAGTGTGGGTGTTTTGACCCACAGAGTAGTATTTTTCCCATGGCATTTTGTCTGTGACCTTGCGCTTAGTGAATGAGGGCTTGGTGCAAACGGCCGTTACGCCGTCTGTACCAAGCTGCCCTATGTGATGATATTTGGTGGGGGAAGGTTTTCTTGGACTTCCTGTAGCATATGACATGGTTTTCCCTTTTTTTTGTGGTTTTCATACTACCCACATCCTCAAATAGCAGTCGTTTCTTGCCACGCCTGTTCTGCGCACCGTTGGTTTTGAACCCAAGCCGGTGGAGGGGATATTTCACTGCACCAGTTTTGTTGGCCATAAACTACTCGGGTAGTTTGATAGAGGTAACGCCATTGAAAAATCTTGCATAGTTTCCCCTTGTCCTTCCCACGTAGCGCGACGACCATTGTGCCTGCAGAAAGCGGAAGTTTGTTTCATGTTAATGTAGATTTATTTCCTGCCTCGAATTTTCTTGATAGAATTTTTTGGTATCATATAGCAGTGTTAGCTTTGCATGTATTTGCCTCAGTTAGCTAATTTCATCATGTTAAACATAGAATAAATGAAACACTACACATTGTTGTCTCCAAGTTTGTCACTCAGCCGGAAATGGCTTAATGTTACAATTTTATGGCAGGAAAAACTCACAATGTCAAAAAGGAAAAAGAAGAAGGCCCCTGTGGTCGAGGAGGAGCCCGAAGTGGAAGTCATTACTAAAACAGAATACATATATGAAGACACCAAGTGTATATCTGGTGTGTATCCCGAGTACCAAGGGGGAGAATTTTATAGGCTGATCACACGCTGGGAGGTGCCAGATATGGGCCTGGAAGAAGAGGGTATATATGCCAATATCGAGATATCTTCACTGATGAAGATTGCCACCAGACCAGAGCTTTTCCCATGCTCTAAAGTAATTCGTTGGATTCTTCCCTGAGCAGATGTAACAACGATGATCCTGGAGAATGTTGAAAAACAGGGCTATGCTGCATACATCCCAAGATATGTAGCTCTGTCCTACCACCTGCCAGAAGCGCAAATATTTTTGTCTGATGATTGGTTGAATAACATTAGAATGGACCTTGTAGAAACCCTTAAAAGAATGCTGCTATCAGGAAAGCATTTCAGAACTAGGGCTACGGGAGAGTACGATACAGCAAGCTTAAGGGCCCCATACAAGTTCATATCTTTAATGCTCAACAGGATTTTTGGAAGAGCTCATGGCAGGTTCTTCAAATTGGAATGGATGACAATCATTTTTTATGTTGCAACCCAGGGGACTATTTTCAACTGGGTCAACATTGTATCAAACAGTCTCTCTGCCTGCTTGGCCTCAGCCCTGGGAGGAGTATCCCAAAAGAGTTCTGAATTCTATATGAGTTCCATACTTGTAGATTGTATATTGTGCAATCAACCTTTCCTTGGCCTCAGGTGCATCTGGGATAGGGAGAGAATGCCTGTCTATTCTTCTTATAAACCACTATGGGCACACAAGTACCACAACCATTATCGAGAAGTCTATGAACACTTCATCATGCCAATGTATACGCTCATTTTCTTGAAAGAGTGTGATTGCATGTCAGAGGAGGTGCTGCAAGTAATGGAAGAATATGCAGACTACTATCTGACTGAGGATGGCCTTTACTTCAGGATGTTTGGAGGTTCAAGAGCACCTTCCCTGCTACCCAAATACGCCACTGACTACATCATTCACAAGGAGGTGGTTAGGAAGGTCTTCTTGGATGGCATAGGGAGCTTCCTATTTGAGCATAAGAAGGCTGCCTATCCTCCTTTTCCCTTCAAGTTAGGAAGTTACAGGTTCACCAGAGTGAAGAAAGCTGATGAATTTGTAGAAGAGTTGGAAAGGTTTCATTTTGGCGAGATGCCTTTCCATAGAAGTGACTCCCGTAAAAAAGTAGCTGAGCATTGTAAAGAAAATAATGTACATTTTGAATACACCCACCATTGGGATAGGGAAGAATCTGTCTTCTGAAGTGCATTAAACATAACAGGGTTGAGGAGAAGGTTTAAGAAGAATATCACCACCAAAGGTGGGAAGGGAAATGAATAAGCAAAAGCTAAGGAAGAAGCCAGGAGAAGAAATGAGGAGGCCCAAAGGCTGGCACAAGAAGCTGTAGGTTGGCTGCAGGGAGAAGAAGAAGAGAAAAGAAAAGCTGCACAGGAGGCAGCTAGAAAAGCAGAGGAAGACAGAAGAAATGAAGAAGAAGAAAAGAAAAGGAAGCTTGATGAAGAGCTACAGAAACAAGAGGAAGAGAGGCTAAAGCTGACACAGACACAGACAAAACAGTCAGCCTCTGACACAGCTGGAGGGCAGACCCAGGACATGGAGAACCCCGAGATTCAGGATCGAGAAGTACCTGCTGCCAGCACATCTGGACAATCTATAGTTCCTACATTGAAGCCGGTCCCCTTTCTACAGAAAAAAGGGGAAGAGATCCCTGATTTCAATACTGTTTTCTATGACAGGGCGACAAAGAGGATAGTGAAGAGAACAGAAAGGAAGATTGAAATGGAAGGTCTACCTGGGAAAATGATAACGGATACACCCATTGTATTTGGAATGGACCAGGATCCAAGATTCACCATTAGAACTCGAGCTGCACTAATTCAAGCTTCAGAAGATAATGTGGACAAGATTATGACAGACTTGGAGCAATCCAAGAAGTCCTCTGCTCAATTGAAAGACACATCGAGGAAAGAGAGAGAGGAAAGCAATAGGCTAAAAAGGAAATATGAAGATATGAAAAAAGAAATAAGATCTTCAAAGGATGAACTGCAGCTCCTCCAAGCAGAGAAACAAGCTAGTGAAATTGCACAAGGATTCCTGGAGAAAGTGCAGAAAGAATATCAAGAGCTAAATATGGAAAAGGAACAGCTACTGGGAAAGGTAGAAGATTTAGAGCAGCAAAATATCATCTTGGAGGCCAGTGAGATGCACACCCAAGAACAGAAAAAGAAGCTTCAAAAGCAGGTGACTTCTCTAACAACTGCTCTAGAAGAAGAAAGAAAGCAGCAGGTCAATCTACAACCCTTCAAGGGGCATGTGCTGGCCCAAAAGGCCAAGATGTTGCAACTACAGACTGCCATAGAAGAGGAAAGGTGCAAAGTCCTGCAGATAGATGGTCGATTGGAGGAAATCCTGGAGACCTCCTCTTATTTCGTTGATAGATCTCAAGACATCCTTGAAGTCTTGACTGCGAGGATGGCAAGGATGGAAAACAGTGAAGAAACTCCAGCAGAGCTGCCATCAAAGGATCAACAGGCCCTCAAGCGGGATTATGACTTACTAGAATTTGCTATAAATACCGCAGAGGATTTCAAAAAAGTAGTTAAAAAGACAAAAGGATCCTGCACAGAGTTCTTCAGGAGGCTCCTTATTACCTACAATCGGTGCCAAACAGAGGCCGAATAGAGGCTTGATGTTTTCCCGGACCACAACTCATTT
>LPNX010170114.1:2377-15257 GCA_001517045.1 Pseudotsuga menziesii
ATTGACCAGTCATAAACCGTCGGGCTTCTTGGAACGTTATTACTCTGCCATTGATTCTCTCTTTCTCGTGCTGTAACGATTTTACAGCATTCCAAATCCAACAAACATAAATGCAGTGTTAACTGATAGTTGGAATTCATGGAAACTAAGAAGAAGTAAATTATCATTGGTGCCAAAAATGGATAGAAAACAGTTCAAGGCTAACTTACGAGAAGCTTGCGAGATTGGAGGACTTGAGCCTGGAGGAGAAAGGGGATTATCCATAGAGATTGAACGAAGATAATGAGGAGCCTTAGGAATAGTGATACTCTGCCTTACTTTTCTCGACTCATCATCATTCGATTGTTGGTGCTCTGCACCAGCTCTGCGTTCCCTCAACCTGCTTAAACTCTCTTCGGCCTCTGTAAATTTCAGAGTTGTATACTCAGACAAATAGTCAAGCTATAGAATTGGGATCAAATAAAAATATCATCAATAATTCATACAAAGCAACTAATTAACCTGGAATGGAGGGGTTTTCCATGGCAGAATTAGTAGTAGCAGTCTTCCTGAGCTTACCGAGGCCACTCTCAGGGCGAGGGCCGGCCAGAGTATTGTCCCACAGCTTATCCAACAACCCCATTGCGCTTACTTCTTTCTCTATGTTAAACAACTAGTATTATTCAGAATTTGTGTGCCTAAATCGCCTGAAAAAGAAATCGAAATCAATGAGGAGTAGTCTTCGGATCAAAGGCTTGGATCGCCAAAGACGAAACAGAGAAATTCGCAATGGTAAATGCTCACCGTGGGCAACGCGGGCGCTGAATCCGAATCTGAACAGGCCTCTTCCAGTTTTTCCCCTTGAGGGGCCTCCAGCTCTGCGACGATATCCGTGTTCAATTCATCAACCCGCGGCTTCGGCTCCTCGATATATTTGGAGTAAATGCTGTGCAGGGTGGTGGAGTAAACGCTGGGCATTGGCTGCTGCGACGGGACGGCGGATCGGCAGAAAATCCGGACGACAGCGTTGAAAAGAGGACAAATTGACCCTGATGTGATTTGGCTGAGGTGCCGGACTCCGGACGCCGGGACTTCTTGACGGTGACGGTGGTAGACGGAGTAGTCTAATGCCGGGCGAAATCGTCGACCCGTTAGACTACTCCATTCAAATAGTACTAAGTAAAGGAGACAGTTACGTTAATAGTTGTCATAGTTGGCGGAGAGCCATAAACAAAGTCTTGGTGGACCTTCGCTTTTAATCGCCACCAGTGTTGGAATTTCACTAGAATAATGATGGGTCCAGAACAAAACTTGCATTGTAAACGGAATAAGCTAGCTATGGAGCAAACCTCCCTCCATCGTACGGAGGAGGAGCAAAGTCAACGTTGACTTTGCTCCTCCTCCGTCCGATGGAGGGAGGTTTGCTCCATAGCTAGCCCACGCCATTGTAAACGCGTGATGTTCGTACGTTTTTGTATTTAATATTGGTGTGACTTTGCATCTACCAGACATTGGGTGGACGACACTTAATTCAAATAGTACTAAGTAAAGGAGACAGTTACGTTGATAGCTGGCGGAGAGCCATAAACAAAGTCTTGGTGGACCTTCGCTTTTAATCGCCACCAGTGTTGGAATTTCACTAAAATATTACCTGGCAAACAATTTTTTTTTTACGTTTTTGGGTTTTACATCAGCCTTCACTAAATGTTTTACTTAAATATATAGCCATAAACAAAGTCTTGGTGAACCTTCGCTTTTAATCGCCACCAGTGTTGGAATTTCACTAAAATATTACTTGGCAAACAAATTTTTTTTGACGTTTTTGGGTTTTACATCAGCCTTCACTAAATGTTTTACTTAAATATATACCTGTCAGTAATAACGTTTTATTTAAATATGTACCTGTCACTAATAACTTTTTAGATACTTGGTTAAGTTTGTATGTGATCATGTATAAAGAGCTTCATGAAATATCATTTATTCTACTCTAGTACAAGTTATTCTATTGGTTAATTTATTTGTCACCATTTGTCATGCTACTTATGTCTCACTTATCTAATAATATGAATAAGAGAGCATTATTTAACCCTTGTGCATATGGCTCAATTTTTTATTGTTGGAAAAGGGAATCAAGTTACAAGCATAATCATCGTTTGACATTGATATCAACACATTATCCATTGAAAGTGACCATGGCTATCCTAGGGAAATCATACTGGAAAATGCTTGGATAATGAATGTTGTGGGACAACTTATTTTCATATATTATGGGTCCATGGATCATATTGCATGTCTATTCCTTGGTTAAAGGTTAATCATCAAGGTTTCATCATTATTATACCTTGTACCATGTGAAAGTGATGTATTATGTCCCTAGGTGGCTAAGTTATGGCCCAAGGTGACCCATTTCAATGTATTATTTTAAAAAGTAAAATCACTTTCTCAAAGAATGTCTTGCATGCGCTCACATTAGAGGGCAATTTCAAAACATGTACTACAATATTGGTCTTCCTACCCATTCAACTCATAGTGACTATGGTTATTTAAGAATGCTTCTATTAGTATTTTTTCAGTATATAAATAAAATTATAAAGAAACCAAATGACTTATTTACTTTGTAAGGATGATGGACCAAAGTTGGTCGTAGTGAATGTTAATAGTTATCATCATCATCAATAATAAGTTGTTATTATAATCCACCTAAGTATTTTTTAAAGATTAGTTACTTATAATTTTATATTGTTTTGGTAATATTAAAAGGATGAAACATTTTAAACTCGTAAAATAGTTGGAAAAATATTATTTTTCAAACTTCTTATTTATCAATTTTAGTATATCTTATAAAATAATAAAAAGCATTCACATTATCAATTTTGGTATATCTTATAAAAAAATAAAAAGTGTCCACTTTATCAACTTTAGTATATCTTATAAAATAATAAAACCTAATATAATTATCAAGTTAAAATACTGATTTTAATATTCATTTAGAGTATAAACTAACAAAACAAAATTACAATCCATAAATTTAATTATTGATTTAGTATTAAAGACTTATTTGTTGATTAAAAGAAATTTAAAGAAAAATAACTATTTACAAAAATATTCTCAAAAAATCCAAAAAAACATGAGTGTCTTGCTGCTTGGTGGTATTGCTTGTGCCACTTTCTTGTGGATATTTTTTATACTTTTCCAACATTTTCTGCATGCTTCACATAACACACATACATATAATATCATTAACTCTGTATTTAAAAACAAAACACCATCCATATTATCATGCTAACAACAAACAAATTGATATGAAAATAATGAAAATTTAAAATTAGAATTATTACAATGATTAGGTTTACTATTACTCAACATTTCCAGTAAAATTATGAACTCATTATGGTACATGAATTCACATACTATCTCCTAAATTTGTTTAGGAATTGCATCGGATATCCTTAATTTGTTTAAGGATGGCATCAAATGCCATTCTTTTTTGACAAAGAATTTAGTATTATAGGTAAACAACAACAAAACTAATTTAATATATACATTTATACAAATTTAAAGTAATCTTACTTACATAAACAACACACATACATGTATAAGTGATGGGCTCACATGCATTATAATGGGCCAATGCCCATAAGTAATGTACTTACATAACTAACCCACCTCAAACTTTACTACAATATTTAATGTTGTCAATCCTATGGTCAGAAATAAATTATCAATGGGTGACCAAAAAAAAATTACAAAAATACTAAATGTTGTGAAATCATATGGTTAGACTTAATTGATCCATGTACCTTGGATTTGAGGTGTTACACATGGTATATACAACTACA
Source organism: Pseudotsuga menziesii (assembly GCA_001517045.1). Taxonomy (NCBI): domain Eukaryota; kingdom Viridiplantae; phylum Streptophyta; class Pinopsida; order Pinales; family Pinaceae; genus Pseudotsuga; species Pseudotsuga menziesii. Next base: position 6,196 of record LPNX010170114.1, read on the forward strand.
AGGTGTTTAATTACTAATATGTATTGTATAACTATGATAACTAGTCTTGAATGCTTTCTACCACATATATTGAAAGAATAATAGTTCTTCTTTAGCATTGATATCAACACTACCTCTCTTTGCACACTTATTGAAGAAATATATTTTACAACCAACCAATGAAAGGAAATACAATCAACCTTAACCATTTGTTCATCAATCTACCTTATGATAGATACATAGTGGGCCATGAGTTTGTATTAAGTGATTTCCTATTTTTATAATTTTTACAACCAAGCTATGTATTTAGTGATTTCCTATTTTCATATTTTTTACAACCAACCAATGAAAAGAAATACAATCAACCTTAACCATTTGTTCATCAATTTACCTTACTATAAATACATAGTGGATCATGAGTTAAGCTATGTATTCGGTGATTTTCTATTTTTTTAATATAAAAAAGAACCTAATTATTCATTAAATATTACATTAAGTAATTTGTTTTTAGACCTATGTTATACTATTTGTAAGTAGACTTAATCCCATCTTAGTGCAAAGAGGATATGCGAGCTTATCACCCCCTTGACCAGGGGGTTAGTGCCTTCCCAAGTGGTTGGCATGAAAAGGACATGAAAATGTGCATTTTGTTTTTTTGGCTAATTGTAAACTAAACTTTTAATTTAGTTAATTTAGTTTTGATTAATAGATTAAAATTTTGGGAATTATTTACATTGCATAAATAATCCTATGCCATTTTGACATAAGAATATCTGTTATTTTCTTGGAGGTTACAGGTTCAAAACCTGGGGAGATAGGGTTGTTCATTGACCCCTTGTGACAAAGAGGACAGCTGGGCCCTGCTAAGTCACAAGTTACTGAAATATCTAATTTACAGAGTTAAATATGCTCTTAAAATGCCCGTCAAATTCCAACTCTGATCGCCACGGTATCATAGTCTGGAAGCATTAAATCTGATGTGAAGTTTCACATGCTATTTTCAGAAGATAACGAGCAATTTCATACATTAATTTTGCTTCATATTGCATGTGTTTAATATCAAACAAAACCTGGAAGTAATTTAGGGCGAGTATTAAATATAGAATATTCAAATGTAATTTAGAGAGGGTTTCAAATGTAGAATATTCAGTGCTCTTAGATATGATAAATATGAATGGATAAATCTACCTTACAACTATCAAATGGAGTATATATATGTTCTATTATGTCTATTGTTTTTAATAAGGAAATATAGTTTCACGAAGGTGGTATTATTCATGTAGATGGAAGTAATTTTTATGTGTTTATAGAGTCAAGATTATAGTCTCTAATTTTTATATTATTTTATTAACTATTTTTCTTAAATATAACTGATTTGTACATATGATCTCAGCCTTGTAAAATGGTACCCAAGAGGGGGATCATCATACATTTAGTAAAATTATGACACTACAAAAGGTCATTAATTAAGATCTCAAATCATCATGCACACGACGATTTTGCCCGGCGGCAGTCGTCGCGCCGACCCTCCGGCCACCATCTGGGCTTTCCTCTCCATAGCCGGTCCCCGTTCGCCCACCGTCCTCGTTGCCCCGTTTATCCCCTTTCCATTTTCGTCAACCTCCGTTAGCTACCGTCCATTCCTAGCGATTTCGAATTGAAACCTTCCGCACAACGATCTTCCCTGCCTCTTCTCTCCAGTTTCTAGAGGTTTGAGAGAACCATTCCTAGTTTCTCTCCCAGTGCATTCTTTGCAGCTCTTGTTGGGTTGCAGATTTATCAAAAGATTGAGAAGTTTGATATATGCAACTTCTGTGCTTTCTTTTTGAACACTGAGAAAGAGAGGCATTTCAACTTCCCTCCGAAATTTTTCCGTTATTAAGGTTATTAAGTTCGTTAATGTCACCACAAAGTGGATTGGGCTAGCTTATCAGATTAAACACGGAAATTGTGGTGCGAATTTGAAAAAGGATTAAACACGATTGAGGGCAAATTTAAAGTGCCCAAATGGTCTAACCAGATCGTCCTAGTCGGCCACATTGCACAGAGCAATTTGTGGCTTTTGGTGGGCGAATTCCATGCATTTATATCAATTGTGCTCGAATTCAAGCCTCCTAGTGTACAAATTCTTCATTTACGGGTTCGAAATTACATTTACGTGTCGGTAGCTTCCTCCCAAGGAAACAACTATTGTCAGTCCCTAATAACAGAGCTAATTTGTCACACATACAGACAAGCATAAGCTAATTATTATACATGACAGGCTTATAATTTATGCATAGAGAATTGTTGTTTGTAGTTTTTTTGTGGCAGCTCACGGGTTAGCTATATTTTATTAGAGGAGTGCTATCTGTATAAGCTATATCACGGGTTAGCCATGAACACTTGGCGCAACAGTATTTCTGCCAGGTTGGTGTGTGGAAAACAATGTTTTTGGCATTATGTGCATTATTACTTAGAGTACGTCTTGGAAAACGTTTGTTTCTCACTTAATTCCTTGGGTTGAGAAAATCCAGGATGTTGATGGCCACGTAGGGAGGTAGGGAAATGGAAAAAGAAGTTCAAATGCAGGTCCATCCTTCTGCATCCAGGCCATTATTGAATTTTATACTCTTTGATAATCAATTATTGATTTTCAAGTAAGCAATGGTAGGAACAAAAAATAACGAACTTGCTGCATTGCATCTATCCAAGGAATGGATGTGTAAGTGCTCTCGATTACACTTGGACAAACTATGAAAACGGTAAATCACCCCAAATATTTTCATTACACATTTCTCCCATTGTCTTTTTGAAAACGTAGGTATCTTGCCATCCACTTCTTCTTGTCCTAAATAGGATTATATTATTTTTTAAGGGAGTTTGTTATGAAACAATATGCCAAAGTAAGTCGGGTGTTCAAATCTCCTGATCGACTAAAAGTATTAAAACACATGATGGGCAGAATCCCATGCTCGCATGAGCAATCAATACTAGATTGTTCAACCCAAAGAGTTTTGAAATCTCTCATCTTTCCTATGGTGTTCACGTATGGCTTCATTCTGGTAGTTTGAAGCAGCAAAGGTAAATGTTTTAGCGTAAGTGCCTAAGAATTTATGTCCAGCATCGATCAGGGTTTAGCATTGGTTATATTCCCATCAAACAATTAAAGACTAATCCAACTATCATCCAATCCTAAAAATACCCAAATGACTAAGCCAACGTTTTTGGAGGAGTCATGGGTGAATAGGTTTGGAACATACCCGTTATTTTCCATTTCATTGAAAAGTATTAAGGCCTTCATGTACCTCTATGCTTTTCCTAGTCCAGTAATAATGAGATTATAGGGAGTGGTACCTGGCTTCAAGCAGTGGGTTTTCAATTCCTCAAAAAGTGAAAGGCACCATCTATCCCGCCGTTCATATAGAGGCTATCTATGATTACAATGTAAGATTTTAGATCCAATTTTATGCCTAATGCTACCATTCTGTCAAGAAGTCTGCATGCATCATATATGCCCATTATCCCCTTCTTTCCTAGACACATTCATAAGACTAAATTAAGGAGCACAATTGGACATACACCTAGCTTTGGTCATCTTCTCAAAGAGATCGTTGGCCTCATCATTGTTCCTGCCTTTTAAATGAATTGCAAAGCATTTAGATTGTCAAAGAAGAAAGAAACAGAAATCACAGTAGATTCTACAGTGACCTAACTCTTAGTCCCATCTTTTTGGGTCAAAAATATTTAAGAACAAAACGGAGTGGTAGCATTCTATGCATATCTATTATAAAAAACTTATAATTTACAACAACACTTTCTAGTTAAGCTGAAGAACGATGAAAAATTTTCACAACTAGAAGTAGAAAATTATGAGGAAAACAAGGGAGAGATGCATATAAAGAGTTTCAGGCTGTTGAGTAGGAACCAAAAGGAATGATGCCTCATTTGAGAGAAAAACTTAGAATGTACAAAATTCATAAAAATGTGAAGTTCAAAGATGCAAGTTTTCAAGATCAATTAGGCAGGTAAGAATATGTCATTGGAGTAGGTTTACAACCACCATCAATCATGTGTTTAAAGATTTCATATGCACGGTTAACTTGGCCTGCTCTGTTGAACCCATGAATCAATGCATTATAAGTCACAACATCTGGTAAGTGCCCATCCGGTAGTAGTTCTTTATATAAGTCCTCTACCTGCTTCACCATACCTATGTTTCTAAGGTGGTTTATCAAGGAACTATAGGTGAAGAGGTTTGGAACATAACTGTTATTTTTCATTTCATTGAAAAGTAGTAAGGCCTTCATATACCTCTGTGCTTTACCTAGTTCATCAATAACGAGATTATAAAGAGTGGTATCTGGCTTCAAGCAGCCGATTTTCGATTGCTCAAAAAAGTGAAGGGCGTCATCTATCCTACCCTTCATATAGAGGCTATCTATGAGAACAGTGTAAGATTTTAGATTTGGTTTTATGCCCTCTGCAACCATTCTGTCAAAGAGTCTGCAAACATCATGTACGTCCCCTACCCTCTTAAATGCATTCATAAGACTAAGGTAAGAATCACAATCAGGCATGCACCCAGCTTTGGTCATTTCTTGAAAGAGATTGTCGGCCTCATCTACTCTTCCTGCCTTGCCAATCCCATCAATTAAAGGACAGTAAGTAAAGGGTGAGGGAGGACATCCATTTTCCATCATGTCATCATACATATTTAAGGCCTCATCTACTCTATGGGCCTTTACAAGGCCCGAAATTAGAGTGTTGTAGGTAATTGTGTCCATCTTGCATACTCTCGCACGCATCTCACCAAGCAGTTTGAAGGCTTCATCCATATTGCCAGCCTTACCAAGAGCATCAAAGAACGAATTGTAAGTGAAAACATCAGGAGTATGGCCTAATGTCTTCATCTCTTTGAAAAGTTTCCAAGCCATATGAAAACAGTCAGTTTTACAGAGGCCATCAATAAGCGCATTAAATGATACAGTATCAAAAGTAACACCTCTGTGTATTGATTCATCAAACAACCCGTGGGCATCAAACACTCTCCGTGCCTTACATAGAGAATCAATGAGAGAACATACGATATAAACATCCTGACCGACACCTTTGTTCAGCATCTATTCATAGAGCAAGATTGCCTCATCCACCCTATTGGCTTTGCCCAGACCATCAATTAGAGCTGTACATGTGATATAATCAGGAACCAATCCCCTCACTTTATACAACTCCCCATACAATTCCAAACCATAATCTAGCTTCCCAGATTTCACAAGCCCAGGTAGGAGACTACCCAAGCTGATAAGTTCTAGAGACAGCTTGTTCTTCATCTGATTAAACAACTGGCAAGCATCATATATCCTATCTTCCTTAACCAGACCATCAATTAATATACTGTAAGTAAAATCATCAATATTGCACCCATTTTCTTCCATTTCTTGCATCATCTTGCAAGCCAAATCTACTTCACCATTCTTACAGAGACCATCCAGGAATGAATTGTATGTAATAACATTCGGAGGGCATCTTCTTACCCTCATTTATTTAAGTAACTCTCTCTCTTCCTTGATCTTACCATCTTTACCAAGCCCATTTATCAAAATATTGTACGTTACAGTGGTAGGAGATAGACCCATCTGCTGCATTTTGTTGAACAATTTCCATGCCTCGTCTGCTCTATCTGCTTTGTAAAGAATACTCATCAAACTGTTAAATGTCATTTCATCTGGATCACACTCAGTTTCCATCATCTAAAAGAGAATCCCAATGGCCTTATCAATCTTCCCTGCCTAGCCATAGCACCTTATCATCATGTTATATGTAATCATATCAGGAGAAAGGCCTACTTGTCTCATTTATTCAAAGAGGTCTTTGGCTTCTCTAACTTTGCTTTCTCTTCCAAGACAATCGATACAAAGATTGAAGGAAACAACATCAAGAGCAATGTCCTTCCACTTCATCTGTAGAAAGACCTGATATGCTTCATTGAACTCACCTTGCTTAACATAGTAATCCATGAAGATATTGTAGGTAAATGAAGTGGGTTTGCATTCATGTGTATGCATTACCTGTAAAATTTTATGAGCTTCTTCCAATCTGTTAGTCTTGAGAAGCCCAATAATCAAAGAATTGTAAGTATACAAATTGGGAGAGCTGCCCTTCTTCACCATCTTATCCGACACTACAAATGCCTCATCAAATTTTCCTGCTGTGCAGAGGGCACTGATAAGAGTAATGAAGCTAATCACATCTGGCACACACTCATCACCCTCCATCTCCTTCCAAAGACCCTGAACAGTACTGATGTCTCTGGAATCACCATACTTGTGGATTAGAGTATTGTATGTGACAGAATCAGGCCTGCATTTGCTTCTTCTCATCTCATTTAGCAATTCCCTTGCCTCATCCAAACTACCAGCATTGCAAAGAGCATTCATCAATGTAGTGAAGGCCACAACATTAGGCTCACAACCCTCTGCCTTCATTTGTCTCAACATCCCACATGCTTCATCCACTTTCCCAGCTCTACCAAGAAATTTAATGTAGATTGTGAAAGTGTAAACACTGGGCTTCAAGCCTAGTCTTTGCATTTCTATAAAAAGTTCTAATACCTTTCCCGTGTCTCCCTTTTTTCCCCAGGAACCCATAAATGCAGAATAAAATTTGATGCTAGGTACAAGTCCTTCTGATCTCATATTCCTGTAAACATCCATGGCTTCTCTCTGAAATCCAGATCTTAATAGCAGCGCTATCATGCCATTGTATGACGTGCTATTCAGCACAAACCCAGCTCTTTTCATCTTTTCCAGGGCTAAAGGAGCTTGCTGGATAACTCCTCTTAATCCAAGGGCCAGAAAAATTGTTATAAAAGTCCAGGAATCAGGTTTACAGTGTTGTTTCTCCATCAGATCCAAAACTTCTGTCATTGAATTGATCATGTGGGACGACCCCATAATTTCTAGCATGGAATTGTATGCCTCTGTGTGGTGCAGGAATTTTGGTTTATGAGCTGCCGATGTGAAGAAAGTCAGTGCTTGTTTTGGATTTGTATATGATTTCAGAAATTGTGCAACATGGTGTGGATCAAGCTCTCCATGATGTATCAACATGTGGGAAACACTCGGAGGACTTTCAGAAACCAACCCAAATCTTAAAGTTGTTTGTATGGTCCTTTTTTTTTTGAGGCCCCATTGCACACAACACCATGCTAGCGAGAACAATTAATTAAAGTGGATGCTCTAAAAGGTGAAATCCCTTTTCCTCTTCTGTCTTCCCATCTAAAAGTAAACACCACCTTTACATGCCTTGTATTGCATACTCCCAGTGTACAGATCTCCATTGCTTTGGCCTTCTAATCTTCGGCTCCAACCAAAGAGACAATGAACTCAATCTTTAGTCTCTTGTTTCTGGATTTGAAGTAATAAAACAGTCCATTGCTTTCAACTCTAGGAGATTCCTATAAAACTGCAAAAATATAGGCTTCATAAACATAGTTCAAAACTGTAGGACTTGTTTGTTGAATCCTTGAGAGCCTTACTAAATTCTCTTGCATGTATTGATTTATAGAAAGATCAGCTAAGGCAATCTCTTGAAGATAAGAGGCAGAGACATTCACAATCTATGCTTTGTATGATTGATGAAAGCATCTTAAGGAAAATGAAGGAAAAAGACTTGGAAATGGAGATGATCAATCTTAGAAATAGGGAACTAGAGGAGCAAGTGAAACAACTGAAACTGGAAACTTGTATATTGCATAGCAAAGCTAAGCATAAGGAGGCCATGGTGAAATTCTTGAGAAAAAACCTTCAACATGTTGTGGTACAGGGTAGGGAACAAAACAAGGATGTGGTGATAGTGAAGCAGATGATGCAGAATCATTAGACATAGATCGAAATGCAGAGGCTCATTGTGTGAGATCCCTGAGAGGTAGTAAGAATCCAAGGGATCAGAGAACTTGCAAGGACTGTCAGAAGAACAACGTTTCCATTCTCCTCATCCCTTGTTGACACCTATGGCTCTGCAAAGATTGTGATATTGTAGTGGATTCTTGCCCTGTGTGCTATTCTATGAAGAGTGCAAGTGTGGAATTCTACAGGTCATAAACTATGCTACAAATGTGGCGTTTGTTTGTGGAAGCTATGGATATCTACATTACATAACTTTGTTGTCCTTGAAGTGCTAAACGTTCTACTAATGCCTTTGGTGGAAAAATGTAGATTATTATTCATCCATTGCTTACTGATGTAGCTTCAGAACCTGAAGTAGCTGCAAGTCTACATTGTTTGTAAACTTCAGTTCAGAAGGTGAAGAAGATGGAAGGGTGTTCCAGTAGGATGCTAGAATGCTGCAAGTGAAGAGAGCATTGCCATTCAACAAAATCTCTTGAAGAGTATATGTATGTCTTTTTAGTAGGGTATCTTGTATCCACGTCGATAGATAATCATATTTGGCAACTGAAAGTAAAAAATCAGATTCTATATAACTTAGGAAAATAGAAGGGTGAAAAATAAAGGAGAGAGCTGTAATTCCCACTGTACTAATTTTTTTTTTTTATTCTTTGGATGAAAAGATCATTGCTCTCATCTCCCCACTGCTTTTGTGGTTCCTCAAGACCAATTGAAGGCATCCTTAGATGGTGAAGTATGAATAGAGTATATGAGTGCATGGGAAGGTTTCTGCATGTAGAACCATGGCCCAGTCATGTTATAGCTGATTTTACCACTCCAGGTGAATCACACTTTGTAAGGCCTTTCCCTGTCCCTCTGCAGAATCCTTAGACTCCTTGGACCATTTTTTGTCCTTTGATGTTTCCTTGACCATCCCTAAAAACATGTGAAAATGATACACGCGACTTTTAAACCCTTGATTGCGTATATACGCGGGTTTGACCACTAAAACCGCGTACATTGGGATGTGTACAAAATCCAAATCCTTTTGGAGTTTTCCTTGACATGGATCCGACTCACTTGACGCCTGGCCTTCCCTATGCCTTGAGATCACTCGGATTCGACCTTTCATTACCCCTTTGAAAAGCTATATAAGGAACTCTATGGTACATTGAAGGCATATGAGATAATTGAGAGCAAAGAAACTATAGTCCA
>LPNX010170114.1:15495-87250 GCA_001517045.1 Pseudotsuga menziesii
TCCGAAATAAGGTACAAGGTCTGATCCTTTAGTGTTAGATATTTAATTTCTATTGCATATTGGAAAGGATTGATTTATGGAGTCAAGCTGTCTGTTGTGGTACCCCAAGCCATAGGAATTTCTCTCCGTAACAGAATTGGCGACTCTGCTGGTGTTACGGAGAGAAATTCCTATGGCTTGGGGTACCACAATAGACAGCTAGACTCCAGAAATCAATCTTTCCCAATATGAAATAGAAATAAAAACATTTAACACTAAAGGATCGAACCTCATACCTTATTCCGGATGGTTGAAGTAGATCCCCGTTGAGCTTTCCAATCTTCAGCTTGAATTGCTATAACACTTCCTCAACAACAAGTAAACAATACAAGCATACTATATTTCATGGTGTTAGATCTATTCTAGCATATATAATCAATAATGTAAAAGCATTTGACATATTCCAATGGATACAATATTCATTCAAATACACATTACTGGACAGGAAAAGATATTTCTATTAATATAAATCAGAGATTACAAGTGACAACCTCTGACGGCACGTCTGCGAACCGGAGAAACTGAATCCCCCACTTGGGCCTCCACCCCCTCAATCCTCCATCACTCAGATAGCAAGCTTACTAGCAAAAGGAAATCTTGGGAAGAACACAACAGTGCTCCAAGGGACAAAGGGATGCAGACTCAAGCATAAGTTCTGGCAACAATGGACTATAGTTTCGTTACTCTCAATTCTCTCTTATGCTTTCAATGTACCAAAGGGTTCCTTATATAGCTTTTCAAAGGGATATTGAAAGGTCGAATCCGTGCGATCTCAAGGCATATGGTAGGCCAGGAGTCATATGAGTTGGATCCAAGTCAAGGAAAACTCCAAAAGGATTTGGATTATGCACACATCCCAATGTACGCGACTATAGGGGTCAGATCCGCGTATGTACGCGGTTATCGGGGAAAAAGCCGCGTATATCACTTTTCTTATGTTTTTAGGGATGATCAAGGACACAGCAAAAGACAAAAAGTGGTCCATAGGGGCTAATGAGTCTGCAGCGGGACAGGGGAAGGCCATACAATGTGTGATTCACTTAGCGTGGTGAAATCCGCTATAACAGATGCCCCCGAATGTATGAGATCAGAGGGGTTATGCGATGGCCGAAATACATTATAAGTCCATCCCAGAAGTGAAGTGATGAAGGTACCCAAATGGAAGACCAGCCACCCAATCAGCATAGTACAATAATACAACTCTGCATATAACTACAAATACATATAGTAGTCCCAGATACATAAGAGTACAATGGCCATGAATAGGCATGAAACATGATAGCACATATGTGGTCATCGCCACGTATAATATACATAGATCAGAATCTCCATGATGAAGATATACAAAGGACCATGATCTCCACAAAGGATGAAGATATACAATAGATCAAGATCTCCATAGTGGCTGGAAATGTTTGACATATACTGGAACAAGTCACGAGAGCTGAATTCTCATGAACACTGGCATGATCAAGGAGGTAGCATATAAGAGATGCCACCAATCTGGAAGGTCTTCTACACAAACTGCTACAAGTACATGTCCTACTATGCGAATAGAGGTGTCGAGGTCGAACATAGTAGTCCATCGTCTGATTACCGGTCATTAATGTATACCGTTAACAGACGCGAGATCACCCACCGATAATGAAAATGGGAATCAAGGTACTAGAGTGCAAACTAACAAGTGTGAATAAATGTGTTGAGGTCGAACACTTGAGAGAATCCATCGATCAGGGGACATTGATGTATTCCCAAAACTGTCGATGGCGAGAGAACCTACCACTAATGACTGCAAGTCTCAAGGCACTCAAAATGACTCTAGACTCCAATCCCAGAATAAATGATCTGAAGTCGATGGGATGAAATCCGTTGGAAGGAGGGAATTAGGGCATCCCCCACCATCCAACACGAGGTACTCAGCAAAGCTGTATAATGTGGAAGGACTTGATCATAAGGTGCACGAAACAGTAACTGTACCGGGAATGGCCGACATGCAAAGTCAAGATAACTGAGGAATGGCCGACTCAGGTTTCAACTTCCTTCGAACAAGATCATAACGGCATATGGTGACTGAATAAAGGTAGCATAGACTCTATATTCAAACTAGGACATCTCTGTGACGCAGGAGGCATGAACAGAGGCTCCATAGGGACTGGAAGCATAACCAGTCGGTGGAGATAAACTCAGATAAACGAGTACAGCTCCTAAAGTCAAACTATAACCCAACCAACGGATGTGTCATACAGTGCTCTGTTCGAAGGCGACACGACTTGACAGCTGCCAAAGATAATATCTTTTCTTGTCCGGATTTTTGGTTTTTTGATTTTTTTGGACTTTTTCAGTTATTTGAAAAGCCTGAAAAAAGAATAAACTAGCTTTATAGTTATAAACTAGGAGGATACGAGTGTCATAAGGGAAAACAAACTAGTTCCAAGCAGTGGAACATACCTATGCTCAATGCAAGGATACATGTGTAGGATATCGACACTCGGGGTAAAATCCCCTCCTGGTAAAAAGGGAAGATCAAGCTGCGAAGGATATAAAAAATGGCTCTGCGTGGCTAGACATGAGACAAGCTCGGGCTATATGGCTGAAACACAATGTCAGGGGAGCCGACATAAAGCTCAATAAGACAGGAAAAGCTCATGATAATGCATCCACAACTTGATATAAGGGAGTCCCGGGGAAATGGCCAGCATAAAGATCAAGAGGAGTATGAAGCTCTTGCTCAAGGACATGGTGGGACTAAAAGGGACTCCTAGACCTAAGAGAGGACTCACAGCATGGGTACCAAATGAAAAGGGGTGCTAACTAGGGCACCCAGGTATAGGAAAGCTCTACCATTCACATAGTACCACTTCTAACAGCAGCATGAAGGTTCCATGATACCATGGAATGGGTTCGTACCTAAGGTTAAGATGGAACGGTCATAAGGAAATGCATAACTTCAAGCGGATGTGAAATCCTAACCTATATGCCAGTTCAGACATAATACCTGTGAAAGGCATGAACGGGTCAAAACCTCAGAGAGAGTGTACAAAAACTGGACCCTACATGACAACCATATTAGTTCAACCTAACCCAAAATAGTCAATAAAGAATCCAAACTATAGGATATAGGGAGGAATGATCATGACAACAGCACCCAAAGGAAACAATGTGGCAGATGATGGGACATAAAAAGGAAAGTAAGGTGTAGACCCAACATTCACGCATCCACTACCACCCCCATGAGGGTGACCACCGGTGTAAAGACCGAGCGAAAGGAATAAAAATCCTCCACAACTGGAGTAGAGGATGGAATATGACCATTCCCAAATATATGAGCACAGTAAGGGGCTGTGATGCCCCCAAGTTGACACCAGGGTCCGTACTAGGACCAAGGACGGGTGATAGGATACCAGGCATGCCAAAAATAAAAGGACCTAAACTCAAGAGAGCATAAATATACTAGAGTAACCGCGATCCCAAAGGCCAACTAGCGCACAAAGAGCACACTCCTAAGAAAATCTACAGCCAAAATACAAGCAAACCAAGGGGAGGATATGTGAGCTCCCAAATGCAGTAGGTATGTCTCGCCTAGGAGAGGCCTGAAACTCCCATACACTACAAGCGGAGGTACGTAACCAATTATAGTGGCCCTCAGCTTCAACGCGTAAAGAAGCTGTGCTGTCCGACCTCTACCTGGCCGAGACACATGTAGAATAACCTCTACAAGTACCCCCTCGATATCCTAGGTAAGGTCACTAAGGTCACCTCAATATAATCAATGCTCAGGTGGACAGTCGCAGGCGGGATTGACTGTATGGGCAGGGTAGCAAAGCCCGAAACTCTCGAAAGAGCCCCCAGATACGAATACAATCCTGGAAATATCGCCGGTGCTACACAGTTATCGACCATGGGTCATCCCAATCAACAACCGCTCACACTGCCTCGTGCTTAACTCCCTTTTGAGAGGAGGATCCTTTAAACGATGGTTATACTAAGGATTTCACACACTCCCTGGACAGACACCTAGTTGTTGTCGTTTAGTGATCTTGGAGAATTGAATTACAATGAACTATTCCAAGATCCTAAAACCTAAGCTTGTTGGTGCACCCTATTAAAAAAAATAGTGTAATTCATTTTAATTTAGCGTTGATTTTAGTTTGGCTGTAATAACTCAAAGGGAAATGGGCGTGCAACTAATGACATTATGACTCAGCAGTGAAATAAATATGCACACCATAACAAACAATGCTAAGTGCAATCTTTGTCAAATGAAAAATAGGGTATGCCACTACATGAGATGCATAAATAGATATTCATTTCTGAATGCCAATGCAATCCTTCCTATATGAAAGCCTAAAAACAACTCTCATCCAAGCAATCCAATGCAAGTACCTCCTCAAATCCATATCTAAGATGCAACTAAGAGTGCAACTACTTTGTATTTTTCAATATAAAAGAATGAAAAATGCAATAAAAGTAATCTAAAACTCTTAGTCTCTGCAGCAAGTATAAAAGACAAGCCCAGCAAGACACCAAGACAAAAAGAGTAATGCACTAATGGCAAAACAAAAAGGATAAATGACTAAAACTACTTTCAAAGAAAAATCAATGAAAAAGTGGTCTCTGGTCACAAAAGAAGCATCCAACAGACAACATCAGACCCAAGGAAGACCCAACCACACTCACAACCCACCCAGCAACTTCCCACAACATCAAACTCAACCAAAAGGGAGGATGTATGCGACTGTATAAAGAACAGCTGCGTATGTATGCGACTTTTGGCCAAAAATCCGCATATGTACGCAACTTTTAGCCAAAAACCCGCGTATACAGAGAAGGAAGTGGTAAAAAGCAGGCCAAGGCCAAACCAATAAAGGGGAGTGTCAATGGACAAACATACTATAAAATGCAACCCAGAAACAAGGAGAAACAAAGAGCAAGTCAATAATATCAAGCCCATTGTACCGATAAAATCCCCCAAAGGCAAAATGACTAGGAACTCCCTAGCGGATTCGCCAATTCTGTTACGGAGAGAAATTCCTATGGCTTGGGGTACCACAACAGAAAACTAGACTCCAGAAATCAATCTTTCCCAATATGCAATAGAAATAAAAACATCTAACACTAAAGGATCGAACCTCGTACCTTATTCCGGACGGTTGAAGTAGATCCCCGTTGAGCTTTCCAATCTTCAGCTTGAATTGCTATAACACTTCCTCAACAACAAGTAAACAATACAAGCATACTATATTTCATGGTGTTAGATCTATTCTAGCATATATAATCAATAATGTAAAAGCATTTGACATATTCCAATGGATACAATATTCATTCAAATACACATTACTGGACAGGAAAAGATATTTCTATTAATATAAATCAGAGATTACAAGTGACAACCTCTGACGGCACGTCTGCGAACCGGAGAAATTGAATCCCCCACTTGGGCCTCCACCCCCTCAATCCTCCATCACTCAGATATCAAGCTTACTAGCAAAAGGAAAGCTTGGGAAGAACACAACAGTGCTCCAAGGGACAAAGGGATGCAGACTCAAGCATAAGTTCTGGCAACAATGGACTATAGTTTCGTTACTCTCAATTCTCTCTTATGCTTTCAATGTACCAAAGGGTTCCTTATATAGCTTTTCAAAGGGATATTGAAAGGTCGAATCCGTGCGATCTCAAGGCATATGGAAGGCCAGGAGTCATATGAGTCGGATCCAAGTCAAGGAAAACTCCAAAAGGATTTGGATTATGCACACATCCTGATGTACGTGACTATAGGGGTCAGATCCGTGTATGTACGCGGTTATCGGGGAAAAAGCCACGTATATCACTTTTCTTATGTTTTTAGGGATGATCAAGGACACATCAAAAGACAAAAAGTGGTCCATAGGGGCTAATGAGTCTGCAGCGAGACAGGGGAAGGCCATACAATGTGTGATTCACCTAGTGTGGTGAAATCCACTATAACAGCTGGGGAGTTCCTAGTAGTTGTCCTTTGGAGGTTTTCTAGCGGCATTCAATGACTTTGAATTGCTCTTTCTCTCTTGTTTCTATGTCAGGTCTGGGGGCATGTTTACCTGGTAGTGTCTAATTGGTGTGAATTTTGTCTCAGCTTTTCTGTTTACCTTGATTTTTATGCGCCTTTCTTCCTATATGTGCGTTTTTAACTCACAGTCGCATATACATGCAGGTTTCTCTGCAATTTCCGCGTATACACACGGGTTTACTGCGAACAATCACGTATGCCCTTAGTTTTTCCTTTTAGAGGAAGTTAAATGGTTGTTGGGTGAAGTTTTATGATTGCTGAGTCTTCTTTGATACTGCTTGAGTTTGTATACACCTCTGTTTTTGACTAGAGACTTTTTTTAGGGTAATTTTTTTTTTAAAGAAGGTTCTTGTCATGGCATTTTCGATTTTTTGTTTGGGATTAGTGCATTAGATTTCTTTTACCTTAGTGCTTTGCTTGAGTGCTGCTTGAGTGTGCTTGCAGATTCTGGGGGTTGTAGGATCATTCTTTTGTTTTTTGTATCTCATTTTATCTCAAAAAATCCAAAAATATTTGCTTATCATCATGCATTGCATTTTTCATTTTGCAAAGTACTTGCACTAGATTTGCTTTGGAGTATTAGTCAGGATTTCATATAAGAAAGCTTGCATTCATCATTTGAAGAAAAATTGTGCATTTCATGTAGTAGCATACCCTGTTTTCATGGACACAATGCATTTGCATTGATTGTTAGGTGTGCATTTTAATTCATGTTGTGTCATAACACCATTAGTTGCACGGCCATATCCCTCCTTTGAGTAATAAATCCAATTAAAATTAATGCTTAATTAAAATGAACTACATTGTTTTCTTTTATAGGGTGCACCAACAAGATTAGTTTTTAGGGTTTTGGAATAGTTCATTATGATTAAATTCTCCAAGAACACTAAACAACAACATGTATGTGTCTGTCCAGGTGAGTGTGTGAAATCCTTGGTATAACCAGTGTTTCTCAGGATCCTCCTCTCAGAAGGGATTTAAGCATGAGGCAGTGTGAGCGGTTATTGATTGGGATGACCCCTAGTCATAACTAAGTAGCACTGGAGATATTTCCAGGAATGTATTCGTATCTGGGGGCTCTTTCGAGAGTTTCGGGGTTTGCTACCCTGCCCATACGGTCAATCCCGCCTGCGACTGTCCGCCTGAGCATTGATTATATTTAGGTGACCTTAGTGGCCTTACCTAGGATATTGAGGGGGTACTTTGCAGGGGTTATTCTGTGGGTGTCCCGGCTAGGTTGGGGTTGGAAAGCACAGTCGCTTTACGCGTTGAAGCTGAGGGCCACAATAATTGGTTACATACCTCCGCTTTTTGTGTATGGGAGTCTCAAGCCTTTCCTAGGTGAGACATACCTGCTTCATTCGGGAGCTCACTTATCCTACCCTTGATTGCTTGCATTTGGCTTTATATTTTATTGGTGATTGCTCTTTGCACGATAGCTTGCCTAGGGTTTTCCTAAATAGAGAATATTTTATATTTTTTGAGTCATTGTGGATTCGGGTGCGGCTCCTCGCCGTTCTCGTTGTTTAGCAGGACTTTCACCTTCTACATCTCCTCCTCCTTTGGGAGAGAGAAATAGATAGTCCAGGTGGACTACTTTGCATATTGATTCACACACCACGGGAGACCATATAGAAGGTATTCCTGAACCACCTTCTCCCATTCAGGTAGAAGATGGTGAGTTTACTCCTACCTATGATCCTTCACCCGACTTGACTGAGTTAGGTCCTGTGATTTCAAAGATAGGAACCTTTCATGATAGACCTACTCACTCTAGGGTTGATTCCCCATTGACGCATTACCGGTATGGAATGCCGGAGGATGCTGAGAATCATTTTGAACCCGCGAGCACTAGTTATGGTACTTATGCTATGTCTGGTTTTCCTACACAGGATTTGGCATTTCATGTTGAATCTGAGTTCGAGCCTAACACTATGCCTGGGGGCACTCTCATTCCTTACCATGCGGAGAGGTTTGGGAGCACTAGTCACATTGCACCTTCCATCCCAGTGGTGGTGTTACGGAGAGAAATTCCTATGGCTTGGGGTACCACAACAGACAACTAGACTCCAGAAATCAATCTTTCCCAATATGCAATAGAAACAAAACATCTAACACTAAAGGATCAAACCTCGTACCTTATTCTGGACGTTTGAAGTAGATCCCCGTTGAGCTTTCCAATCTTCAGCTTGAATTGCTATAACACTTCCTCAACAAAAGATAAACAATACAAGCATACTATATTTCATGGTGTTAGATCTATTCTAGCATATATAATCAATAATGTAAAAGCATTTGACATATTCCAATGGAAACAATATTCATTCAAATACACATTACTGGACAGGAAAAGATATTTCTATTAATATGAATCAGAGATTACAAGTGACAACCTCTGACGAAACCGGAGAAACCGAATCCCCCACTTGGGCCTCCACCACCTCAATCCTCCATCACTTCGATAGCAAGCTTACTAGCAAAGGGCAAGCTTGGGAAGAACACAACAGTGCTCCAAGGGACAAAGGGATGCAGACTCAAGTATAAGTTCTGGCAACAATGGACTATAGTTTCGTTACTCTCAATTCTCTCTTATGCTTTCAATGTACCAAAGGGTTCCTTATATAGCTTTTCAAAGGGATATTGAAAGGTTGAATCCGTGCGATCTCAAGGCATATGGAAGGCCAGGAGTCATATGAGTCGGATCCAAGTCAAGGAAAAATTCAAAAAGGTTTTGGATTATGCACACATCTCAATGTACGTGACTATAGGGGTCAAACCCACGTATGTACGTGGTTATCGGGGTAAAAGCCGTGTATATCACTTTTCTTATGTTTTTAGGGATGATCAAGGACACATAAAAAGAAAAAAAGTGGTCCATAGGGGCTAATGAGTCTGCAGTGGGACAGGGGAAGGCCATACAATGTGTGATTCACCTAGTGTGGTAAAATATTCTATAACAGATGCCCCCTAATGTATGAGATCAGAGGGGTTATACAATGGCCGAAATACATTATAAGTCCATCCCAGAAGTGAAGTGATGAAGGTACCCAAATGGAAGACCAGCCACCCAATCAACATAGTACAATAATACAACTCTGCATACAACTGCAAGTACATATAGCAGTCCTGGATACATAAGAGTACAATGGCCATGAATAGGCATGAAACATGATAGAACATATGTGGTCATCGCCATGTACAATATACATAAATCAGAATCTCCATGATGAAGATATACAAAGGACCATGATCTCCACAAAGGCTGAAGATATACAATAGATCAAGATCTCCATAGTGGCTGGAAATGTCTGACATATACTGGAACAAGTCACGAGAGCTGAAATATCATGAACACAGGCACGATCAAGGAGGTAGCATATAAGAGATGCCACCAATTTGGAAAGTCTTCTACACAAACTGCTATGAGTACATTTCCTACTATGCGAATAGAGGTGTCGAGGTCAAACATAGTAGTCCATCATCTGATTACCGGTCATTGATGTATACCGTTAACAGACACGAGATCACCCACCGATAATGAAAATGGGAATCAAGGTACTAGAGTGCAAACTAACAAGTGTGAATAAATGTGTTGAGGTCGAACACTTGAGAGAATCCATCGATCAGGGGACATTGATGTATTCCCAAGAAACTGTCGATGGCGAGAGAACCTGCCACTGATGACTGCAAGTCTCAAGGCACTAAAAAATGACTCTAGACTCCAATCCTAGAATAGATTATTTGAAGTCGATGGGATGAAATCCGCTGGAAGGAGGGCATTAGGGCATCCCCCATCATCCAACACGATGTACTCAGCAAAGCTGTCTAATGTGGAAGGACTCGATCATAAGGTGCACGAACTAGTAATTGTACCGGGAATGGCCAACATGCAAAGTCAAGATAACTGAGGAATGGCCGAATCAGGTTTCACCTTCCTTTGAACAAGAGCATAACAGCGTATGGTGACTGAATAAAGGCAGTATAGACTCGATATACAAAATGGGACATCTCTATGACGCAGGAGGCATCAATAGAGGCTCCATAGGGACTGGAAGCATAACTAGTCGGTGGAGGTAAACTCAGATAAACGAGTACATCTCCTAAAGTCAAACTATAACCCAACCAACAGATGTGATATACAGTGCTCTGTTCGAAGGCGACACGACTTGACAGCTTCCAAAGATAATATCTTTTCTTGTCCAGCTTTTTGGTTTTTTGATTTTTTTGGACTTTTTCAGTTATTTGAAAAGCTTGAAAAAACAATAAACTAGCTTTATAGTTACAAACTAGGAGGAGATGAGTGTCATAAGGGCAAACAAACTAGTTCCAAGCAGTGAAACATACCTATGTTCAATGCAAGGATACATGTGTAGGATATCGACACTCAGGGGAAGATCCCCTCCCGGTAAAAAGGGAAATCAAGCTGCAAAGGATATAAAAAATGGCTCTGCATGGCTAGACATGAGACAAGCTCGGGATATATGGCTGAAACACAATGTCAGGGGAGCTGGCATAAAGCTCAATAAGGCAGGCAAAGCTCATGATAATGCATTCACAACTTGACACAAGGGAGTCCCAGGGAAATGGCCAGCATAAAGTTCAAGAGGAGTATGAAGCTCTTACTCAAGGACATGGCAGGACTAAAAGGGACTCCTGGACCTAAGAGAGGACTCACAACATGGGTACCAAATGCAAAAGGGAGCTAACTAGGGAACCCATGTATAGGAAAGCTCTACCATTCACATAGTACCACTTCTAACAACAGCATGAAGGTTCCGTCATACCATGGAATGGGTTCAGACCTAAGGTTAAGATGGAACGGTCATAAGGCAATGCATAAGTGCAAGCGGATATGGTATCCTAACCTATATGCCAGTTCAAACACAATACCTGTGATAGGCATGAATGGGTTGAAACTTCAGAGAGAGTGTACAAAAATTGGACCCTACATGACAACCATATTAGTCCCAAACAACCCAAAATAGTCAATAAAGAATCCAAACTGTAGGACATAGGGAGGAAAGATCATGACGACTGCACCCAAAGGAAACAATGTGGTGAATGATGGGACATAAAAAGGAAATTAAGGTGTAGACCCAATGTTCACGCATCCACTACCACCCCCATGAGGGTGACCATCGGTGTAAAAGACCGAGAGAAGGGAGTCAACATGTGACAACTCCCAAATCTATGAGGAAGGTAAGGGGTTGTGATGCCCCCAAGTCCGACACCAGGGTCCGCACTAGGACCAAGGATAGGTGATAGGATACCAGGCATGCCAAAAATAAAAGGACCCAAACTCAAGAGAGCATAAATATACTCCAGTAACCACGATCCCAAAGGCCAACTAGCGCACAAAGAGAAAACTCCTAAGAAAATCTACAGCCAAAATACAAGCAAACCAAGGGGAGGATATGTGAGCTCTCAAATGCAGCAGGTATGTCTCGCCTAGGAGAGGCCTGAAACTCCCATACACTACAAGCGGAGGTACGTAACCAATTATAGTGGCCCTCTCCTTCAACGCATAAAGCGACTATGCTGTCTGACCTCTACCTGGCCGGGACACCTGCAGAATAACCTCTACAAGTACCCCCTCGATAACCTAGGTAAGGCAACTAAGGTCACTTCAATATAATCAAATCTCAGGTGGAAAGTCGCAGGCGGGATTGACCGTATGGGCAGGGTAGCAAAGCCCGAAACTCTCAAAAGAGCCCCCAGATACGAATACAATCCTGGCTATATCGCCGGTGCTACACAGTTATCGACCAGGGGTCATCCCAATCAACAACCGCTCACACTGCCTCGTGCTTGACTCCCTTTTGAGAGGAGCTTCTTGAGAAAGATGGTTATACCAAGGGTTTCACACACTTCCTGGACAGACACCTAGTTGTTGTCGTTTATTGATCTTGGAGAATCGACTTACAATGAACTATTCCAAGATCCTAAAACCTAAGCTTGTTGGTGCACCCTAGAAAAGAAAAGAGTGTAATTCATTTTATTAGCGTTGATTTTAGTTGGCTTTATTACTCAAAAATAGGATATGGTCGTGCAACTAGTGGTGTTATGACGCAACAAGAAGTAAAAGTGCACACCATAACAAACAATGCTAATTGCAATCTTTGTCAAATGAAAAATAGGGTATGCCACTACATGAGAAGCATAAATATATATTTCTTTCCGAATGCCAATGCAATCCTTCCTATATGAAAGCCTAAACACAACTCTCATCCAAGCAATCCAATGCAAGTACCTCCTCCAATCCATATCTAATATGCAACTAAGAGTGCAACTACTTCGTATTTTTCAATATAAAAGAATGAAAAATGCAATAAAAGTCATCTAAAACTCTTAGTCTCTGCAACAAGTATAAAAGACAAGCCCAACAAGACACCAAGACAAAAAGAGTAATGCATTAATGGCAAAACAAAAAGGATAAATGACTAAAACTACTTTCAAAGAAAAAATCAATGAAAAAGTGGTCTCTGGTCACAAAAGAAGCATCCAACAGACAACATCAGACCCAAGGAAGACCCAACCACACTCACAACCCACCCAGCAACTTCCCCCAACATCAAACTCACCAAAAGGGAGGATGTACGCGACTGTATAAAGAACAACTGCGTATGTACGCGACTTTAGGCCAAAAACCCGCATGGAGAGGCACATGTACGTGACTTTTGGCCAAAAAACCGCATGGGAAGGCCCATGTACGTGACTTTTGGCCAAAATCCTGCATGGAAAAAAGGATTTTAGTCTAAAATCTACATGTATACGCGACTTTTGGCCAAAAATCCACGTATGTACGCGATTTTTGGCCAAAAACCTGCGTATACAGAGAAGGCAGTGGTAAAAAGCAGGCCAAGGGTCAAACAAATAAAGGGGAGTGTCAATGGATTAACATACTATAAAATGCAACCCAGAAACAAGGATAAATAGAGATCAAGTCAATAATATCAAGCCCATTGTGCCTGTAAACCCCTAAATAAAAACAAGGGACATCCCCAACGGAGTCGCCAATTCTGTTACGGAGAGAAATTCCTATGGCTTGGGGTACCACAACAGACAGCTAGACTCCAGAAATCAATCTTTCCCAATATGCAATAGAAACAAAACATCTAACACTAAAGGATCGAACCTCGTACCTTATTCCGGACGTTTGAAGTAGATCCCCGTTGAGATTTCCAATCTTCAGCTTGAATTGCTATAACACTTCCTCAACAAAAGATAAACAATACAAGCATACTATATTTCATGGTGTTAGATCTATTCTAGCATATATAATCAATAATGTAAAAGCATTTGACATACTCCAATGGAAACAATATTCATTCAAATACACATTACTGGACAGGAAAAGATATTTCTATTAATATGAATCAGAGATTACAAGTGACAACCTCTGACGGCACATCTGTGAACTGGAGAAACTGAATCCCCCACTTGGGCCTCCACCACCTCAATCCTCCATCACTTCGATAGCAAGCTTACTAGCAAAGGGAAAGCTTGGGAAGAACAAAACAGTGCTCCAAGGGACAAAGGGATGCAGACTCAAGTATAAGTTCTGGAAACAATGGACTATAGTTTCGTTACTCTCAATTCTCTCTTATGCTTTCAATGTACCAAAGGGTTCCTTATATAACTTTTCAAAGGGATACTAAAAGGTTGAATCCATGCGATCTCAAGGCATATGGAAGGCCAGGAGTCATATGAGTCGGATCCAAGTCAAGGAAAACTCCAAAAAGGATTTGGATTATGCACACATCCCGATGTATGGGACTATAGGGGTCAAACCCGCGTATGTACGCGGTTATTGGGGTAAAAGCCGCGTATATCACTTTTCTTATGTTTTTAGGGATGATCAAGGACACATCAAAAGACAAAAAGTGGTCCATAGGGGCTAATGAGTCTGCAGTGGGACAGGGGAAGGCCATACAATGTGTGATTCACCTAGTGTGGTAAAATCTGCTATAACAGGTGGAAGTTATATCACATATTCCTCCTAGGTTTAGGGTTAGTGATCCTATTAGGATACCATATTTGAGATGAGTGACTATAGGGAATAGTACATACTTAATTACACAGATCCCTTCATCCTCTGTCCCTAGTTCTTCGAATGTTCACCCTCCACCTTATTCACATGGTCCTTCAGGCCGAAACGTTGCTACGAGTTATGTCCGTACTGCGGTTACTATGCCGGTTGTGTCTCAGCTTCATGCACCACCCGTTGTTTCGGGAGGTCATGTTCATACTTCTAGAGGTCACATTCTGACTTCCAAAATGTATATTCCTAATTCTGGAGCGTATGTCCCTACTTACGGAGTGTCTCATGGGACATCTCATGCAATGACTTATGGACCCTATTATGGGATGCAGTATGGACAGGGTTTTTCACCTTATGGGGGCAAGTATCAAAAACCTGCTTACTCTCCAAATTACGGCTTTGTAGCTCCTAATAGTCAAGGTCTACCACACTATGGTGCTTCCATGCCACCCTATACGGGTCAAACGGGAGGAGGGCACTATGGCCAAGGCCATGGTGGTAATCAGACCTATGTGAATTAGAACTATCAGGGAGAGGTCCATCGACCTCATCACCCTAGGCTTCCTTTCCTCATGCCGCTGAATCTTTCTAACTTGTCAAGGTTGACGAACGATCCTGTAGCTCATGACCCATCTTGGCCGGCTTTCCCTACTAAGCTTCCCTCGGACATACCTAAGTTCGAGGGAAAACCGGGAGAGGATCCGAGTGAACATGTTACTACCTTTCACCTATGGTGCTCTTTGAATTCCTTACACCAGGACTCCATCTGTTTAATTCTATTTCAATGCACCCTTACAGGGTCTGCAGTTAAATGGTATATAGAGCTACCTAGGGGGGCATTTGCTTTGTTCGATGACCTAGCAATGACTTTTCTTAACCACTTTCAGCTACCAGTGCGTTATGACATTGGTAAAGA
The DNA here is from genome assembly GCA_001517045.1 of Pseudotsuga menziesii. NCBI lineage: Eukaryota > Viridiplantae > Streptophyta > Pinopsida > Pinales > Pinaceae > Pseudotsuga > Pseudotsuga menziesii. The sequence continues at coordinate 30,535 of LPNX010170114.1, forward strand.
ACTCTTGTCGACATTTCGGCAGGATAAAGCCACACATATCTCGGACCATATTCAAGAGTGGCATAGATGGAAGAGGTTAATTAAAGCCTTTATACCGCTGGAATTCCTCCTCGAATGGTTCCTTAAGTCGTTATTGCCATATATAGTGAAGGATGTTTCTACATCTGGAGTTCAGAATGAGGAACAAGCGATTTTTAGGGCACAGGAACTGTACTTGATTTATGCTCAGTCCGGTTTGTTATATGAGATTATTCCCAATGCTTTGCGTTCTAGTTTCGACCCCAAAGTTAAACCTGGACCACATGTCGATGGCATTGTTGGTTGTGCAAGTGCTAAACCTATGGATTCGGTTGCAAAACAAGTTAGTCAATTGTCAATCAACCAATTTTCTTTGGGACAAGCCACGGATTCGTCTCAACCCGCCCAAACGGCGAGTGTAATTTCGGTGCAATCGTCGGACAAGAAGGGTAACCAGCAGCCCGGATGGAATAGAAAGAAGGGTAAGAATAATCATAAGGGTGGGAATAAGAATGAGAATGCTAATAATAATGACAAGAATTCTTGTAACGCTAGGGGGGACAAGCAAGCTAAACGTAAGGTTAAGTTCCCTTGCAAATTGTGTAAGGACGATCACCTCACTTACTTCTGCCCTTGTATTGATGAAGCCTTGAGATTCTTGGCACAGGGCCCAGCTATGCTAACTAACCCTTTACCTCACATTCAAATATGAACTCGAGGACCCATGATCAATCTGGTGGTGATCAAGATCCACCAGAGGGTAGTGGTCGTGGTTGCATTAACATGGTACGTGCTACAAAATTTGTGACCCGTGCAAAGGACTATGGTTCATCACAACCCAACCCAGGAAAGGAACCTGATCCACCATGGTCTCCTTTGCATATTGAGAAACCTGTGGATAAACCTGAAGCTGCACCTCACATTCCTAAGGGAGTCCTTAAGCGTTTGAGGCACAATCCTAATGCCCGATCCGCCCAACACTATTCAGTTATCGAGGATTTGGGCCACACTCCTTGTACGATGTTTGCATTGGAAGTGCTTCAGAGTTGTCCTTCGCAAAGGAAGGCTTTGCTTTCTGCCCTTGGTGTGAATGATGATGATTCTTCCTCCATGATTAAATTTGGAACTGTAGGACTTTAGCCTCGTTTGCCTTACTATGTGTCTCTTTTGATTCACGTAGAATGTCTTAATATGACCATCAAGCGCACTATGATTGATGAAGGCGTTGTTGCTTCTGTGATGTCTTTATCATGTTGGAAGGGTTTAGGTTCCCCTGAGCTATCTAAATCAGCAACCATGTTAATTGCATTTGATGGGAGATCATTTAGGCCACACGGCATCCTTCCTTCCCTTAAGGTCTGTTTGGGAGGGAAGACCGTTGCGATAGAGGTCGAGGTGGTTGATGCGCCCCTTGACTACAATCTCTTGCTGGGTAGGAATTGGATGTACAGTATGCAAGCCATTGCTTCTTCCCTATTTCGCGTTGTATGCTTTCCATTTAACGGGAAGATAGTCACGATTGATCAAACGACATTCAAGAATCCGTTTGTTACCGCATCTTCGAGCTCTTTGATCCCAATCGTTCAACACTCTCAGCCGACAACTGGGAGTGTGGGTGCAGCCATGTATCCATCCCTCATGGGAAGCTTTAGTTGTCTTGCATCGATCCTTATGATAGGGTCTAGTTACGGTGAGGCTTCGACATCTATGAGATCGGTGTGTTTTCGCACGAGTCATATGGAAGATCCTTGGATTCTTCCTACACCGAGTACTCCGAGTGAGCCCATCGTGATGAACATGCTGTTGCCTGCAACTATGATAGCTTACCAAGCTAATCTTAAATCTGTTGCAGAGCCTATTCCTTCCTCTTCGTGGATGGAGGAGGAGGACCCTTATGTGCTGTCAGCATGGGTAGTGCAGTATTCTCACATGCACGACTGCCTTGATACGGTTTTCCCTTCAGATGAAGCGATTATTGAGGCTATGTTGGGAGTTGAGCCACCATGGGAGGAACTCCATCATAGATCTTACTTTCTTCCCGAGCTTGACCGCTTGGAGTGTGAGGACTTTAGGGTGGTTCTTAGTGAGAGAGTTGGTAGTCCTATGGTTCCATTAAGATCTCCTAGTCCGATGGCTGATGGAAACATGGCTAACATATCTTCAACGATTCCTATCAATATCTCTCGCGATCCTGGAAGGATAGAGAATGTCTATATTGGGGCAGAATGTTCCCATGCTGAGATTCAAGAATACACCGAGCTATTTAAATAATTACGTGATATCTTTCCTTGGTATTACGATGAAATGCCAGGTATCGACCCTCGTATTGTCGAACAAGAGATTAAGACTTATCCCAACACTAAGCTTGTTTGACAATGCTTACGTGCAGTGAATCCTAGGAAAGCACCTGCGATTAAAGCAGAGATAGAGAAACTGTTTAAAGTCGGTTTTATCTATCCCATTCCCTTAATGTAGCGGGTTTCAAACCCCATTCTAGTGGATAAGAAGCAGGGAGCGATCTGCATATGTACTGATTTCCATGATTTGAATCATGCCTGTCCTAAGGACAATTTCCTCACACCATTTATTGATCAGATTTTGGATGAGTGTGCAGGTGGTAGAGAGGTTTTTTCCTTCATGGACGGCTTTTTCAGATATAATTAGATACAAATTAAACCCGAGGACCAACATAAGACTGCATTTATTTGTCCTTGGGTAATGTTTGCATATCAGAAAATGCCTTTTGGCCTTAAGAACACCAGAGCTACTTTTCAGTGGGCAATGACTTTGATCTTCCACGATCTCAAGTCAATTATTGAAGTATTTTTGGATGACCTTGCTGCTCATTCTCGTATGAGAATGCGTCATTCCTATCACTTGAGATTGGTATTCGAAAGATGACGGCATTATTTGGTTAGGTTAAATCCTCATAAGTGCATCTTTTGTGTGAAGTCAAGTTGCTTGTTAGGATTCATCGTTTCTGAAGAGGGTATAAGAGTCGACCCTTTGAAGGTAGAGGCAATACTTCAGTTGTCTTCCCAAAAGAATATTCGTCATCTTCAATGTTTGCAAGGCATGGAAAACTTCTTACGGAGATTTGTTGTCAACTTTGCCAATTTGACTAGAGGCTTCATGCATCTTTTGAAGAAGGACACCGCCTTTTGTTGGGATGAGCGAGCCCAGGAGTCCTTTGATGCACTCAAGTGAGCCCTAGCATCGGCCCCGCTGATTAGTCCCCCAGATTATAGCTGTGATTTTCTACTTTATGTGGCCGCGTCCATGGAGACGATTGGTATGGTTTTGGTTCAAGAGGATGAGGAGCTCCAAGAACATGTCATATATTATCTGAGCCGAAACGTTATTGATGTAGATATTCGCTATTCTCATGTCGAGAAGATTGATTTAGCTACCATACATGCAGTTCAATAGTTGAGACATTATATTCTCCTTCGCCACACCTTGGTTGTAGCCCATGTCAATTTGTTTCAATTCGTCCTCACTAGAAGGATGGTTGGGCGAAAATATAATAAATGGATTGTCATCCTGCAAGAATTCGATCTCGAATTTGTTTCGGCAAAATTGAAGAAGTCTTTAATTTTTGCAGAGCTTATATCGGATGTTAGCACTCAGAATATACCCAGGTTGTAAAAAGGTAAACTCCAAGGTAACAGCAAAACCACTCTAGAAAGAAACTGGTATTTTCTTCCAGAGAGGGATCTCTCAATACAAATTTAACAAGACCAGATAATAAATAACACTTAAAGATTTGTATGTTTGGACGAAACAATCACATAACCATTGGGCATGGAGTCATATACATATAAGGAGATCACAAAGATGTATACATGAGATTTATCAAAGGCAAGATAATCACATCATCACAGTGATTCAATTTAATCCAGGTGGAACAGAAGAGACGAGGAAACAGCCCATTAATACAAAGCATCCAAGATGAATTCTGTATCAACTTTAGTAGAAAATGTATAAAAATATCTGAAATGATGACTAGAGCATAAGCATATGAATTCTAATCATCTAACTCTGTATTTCAGATACGAAGAAGAAACAAAATGAAGTGTTACACTGGGGAAAATACAATCACATAAAGAAAGGAGTACAGACTGTAATATCAATGACATAGGAATCTCTGACAAAATTACTCATGCATTCACTTCGCTATTTCAAAAATAGATATGTTCTCCAAAATTATTCCACAATACGATGGGTTCCAACCCCCATCTCATAAAAGAGATACAAATTTATACAAAAAATAATAGGTCTTCCAAGAAGATCAATAACTGAATGATCAGCTTAATTTAGATTTTGTAACTGAATCCCTAACTCCTAGGAATAAATTACAACCCCAATCCTAACAGATCATAAAGTAAAAATCATCTTGATGATATGTCCTCGCCCAGTCAGCTCCATGTCCTTGCCCAGTCAGCTCCTTGGTGTATGACGCTTGTCTTTAGGAATGAAGAATGTACTTTGTCTTTCCAAACCGCTCCATGGCCTTCCACTGTTCTGCGCTTGGAGTATTACACTCCATAATTTCCCGAATTGATACTTCGAGCTCCATATATGCTTCATAGGAATTCTTGGGTAATCTGCTTCTGATAATGGCGAACTTCTGTAGAATTTCGAAATCTTCTGTTAACATATCCACAATGGTTTTTCCTGTTAGGATTTTCTCCAAATCATTAAATTTGGAGTGGTCCATGCGGCACTGAACAAGAAATCTATGATAGTGTTCTTGTGAGAACATCCGCCCCTCCTCGTCCCAGAAGGAAGGCAATCCATCGTCGAACAGCTCCTTAAAATCCTGTTTAAAATTATTAACCTGCAAAAGCAATTCTTCTGATTTATCTTGGACTGTCTTCATTAAGTGATGCTTGTGGATGAACCTTTTTTCCCACAGCACGATTGATATTCTGTCTTTTATCCCCATATCGTGCAGTTTCTGATATGTCAATGAATTCATAAAATTCAGTGTGTTTTGGGCTGTAGTAAGAGGTCTTTTCTCCATGTGTTCTCTTACCAGCTTTAATCTCTGGTGAGCCAAATTTATCAGTATATTCAAATCATCAATAAAATTTAGATAGTGCCAGAATTTGGTAATCTCTATAGATAAGGTATCCCAAATGATATGTTTTCCCCCCTGAAGAGGGCCTTTCCCGATGTTTTTCTCCTTAAGCTCGTTGAGTTTTTTCTGCAACTGATTTCTGTCCTGCAATATTTGTTTTTTATTTTCACTTACTTTGGCTAATTCATCTTTTATCTTTTCATTCTCTGCCTTCAATTCTTTAATTGCCTCATCTTTCAAGCTCACCTGGGACATTGGCACTAACAGATCATCTGCGGAGAAATCGTCCAATGGTTTCTGGATATTAACAATGGACAAGTCTTCACCGGTGGGAGTTTGGCTCATCAACTCCTCCATAATTTCCTTCTCATCATTCTGATCTTTTTTCATTAAGGAAATTTGGGATAACAGTTCTTCTCTTTCGGCCTCCCACCTGTCCTTTTCTTCCTGTAGCTCCCCAAATCTTCATTTACACTCCATCATCTCTTGACGGATTTTATCCTTCTCTTCTTGGATAGCCAATAAATATGAGGACTGAACATGTTCAGCACCTGGGATCTTCAGCTTTTTCTTTAAGACTTGGAGTGCATTGTCTTTTTCCTCTAGCATCCTCTTAACTGCCTGGGTGTTATCGGAACTAACAATGTCTGTTTGCAGCTTTCTAATCTGAATGACATTTGCTTTATTCTCAATTCTCTCATGCTTCAATTGGATTTCTAATTTGTCTATCAAAACTTGCAATTTATTAATCCTTACCATGGCTTGCAATAAGTCTGAGTAGATGATATCACTGGTTTGCTTGTGAAGTTGTATCTTATCCGGAGTACTGATTTTGTCCAGCCGGATCTCCATTTCAGACATGTTCTTGTCGCTTACCATAGCCATTTTAAATGTATTTCTCTCAGCATCTCTAGCAGTAACTAGAGAGGTTTTTGAACTGTATAAACTTCTCACCCGCGGCATCAAATTTCTTGTCTCCTCCAGAGACTGTTTCCTCTTCTCCATATAGCTAGCTTTGAGCTCTTCCTTCGATTTAAATACCGGGCTTGATTCTGAACTGTCTACATCACCCTCTACATTTTTGAAAGAACACTGATTTACTTGTACGGCTTTTATTGGAACCAGAGCCACCTTTCTGAAACCATCAGAAACTTCCTCATTTACAATTTCACCAGCTTCAAGCAGCTTTGCCTTTTTATGGGATCCATCTTCATCCAAGTCCATACTCTCAATTTCAGACAAACTCCTTTTTATCACAATACTAGCACCTTCTCTTATTTGGGTTGTTGTGACAGGTACAGTATGTGCATCTTCATCAGACTTTAATCTCTCAGTAAACTGTAGCAAATTGGCCATTTCAGCCAACCCCTCAATAGGTTGGTGCTCAAATGGTTTATTCTTGTTGGCCTGCTTCCTCAATGAGATCACATGGTGTGGATTGTAATTCACTTTTGACTCCTTTTGGAAATCCATATTCTCCAGCAATTTCTCTATGAATACTAAGGTGCCTTTACCTTTAAAAATGAAAGAGCCGACTTTAAGTGGAAATTTAATGTTTGAATATTTTTTGAAAGCACCAAAATGCTCTTCCTCAGATAGCAATCTCTGCCTCATGAATTCTAGTGCGAAAATCCTTGGGGTCAAAAAGGAGGGTAGCCTATAGGGTTGACCGGTAAACCCATATATTCTTAACACAGTGTAATCTCTGTACAGGAACTAGTCCCCAACCCGATATTCGGGTGAAGACTGCATTAAACATCTCATCTCATCAAGGACATGAGGCATTTCCTCATCAAACAACATTTTGTACATTTTCGACATGATTGAATTAGCAAATTCGAACATGTTGATTTGCTTGGGCAAATCAGAAGAGCATAGAGTACTTAAAAATTTCAATTCAGTCACAGTGGAGCATAACGGCATATTGAGCAAGTAAGTCTGAAACCTAAAGAACCGAACCTTTGGAAACTCAGTCAACTGAAGATGGATTGCTTCAGCGAGAAACTAGTCTAAATTGAACACAAGGATTTCCTGGGAATTAGAGCTTAAAGAACTTATTCTTAACAAAAAACCAAGTATGACATCGCCTACCTGACAATCATCATCCAGACCTAATACTTGACAGACCAGGGATATTACCAATTGGAATTCATTCTTAAAAATGTGCACAGGATAAGGTAGGAAAAGACCATTAAGGGACTGACCTTCTTTCAGAATGGTAGACAGGAAGTGGCAGTGACTTTCAGTTTCACAGTTCATGTAAAATTCAGCAAGGACCGACTCATTTACTGACTCACGATTAACATGGTAACTTTCAGGTAAACTGAGGTTTTCTCTGATGACTGCGGTATCGATTTTACAAAGTATTTTGGATGCGGACCGACTCACAATAATTCTCTGAGAGGGAGAGTAGTTAATAGCACACCACTCTGCAAATTACGGGAAATGGAGGGTTTTCTCAAGAGCGAAGTAATATAGGAAATATTTACACATGTTCAATACATCGTTCCCTTGTGAGTTGTAATACCACAATTTCTCCTTACTGACAGACACGCTCCCTACAGATAGGAAGGGGTCGCACACGCCCCTGTCTCTGTCTACTAAAAACTCCTCTCTGTCATCTACGACCTGACCAGACACTATAATTTCTTTCCCCTGGTCCATTACTTAATTTACAATGGTAATTTGGACGGAGGACTTATATGATTCAAGTCTTACCCGATTGACTGTAGAGGCGTGTGCTCAGAGCGTGCCCGTCACTGACAAATGGAAGCTGCTGAATTGGCCAGTCCTTTTCACCCGGTCCCAAGCAAATAAAATAATGATTTGAGAAGTCAACCCTGCTTTTATAGGACCCCACTTCTGGAGAACCCCTTAGGTGGTTTCGCGCGAAACCACTTTAGCCTCCGGAGTATGCCACAAGTCGCCACGTGGACAACAGTTTATTTTCCGCAACCACCATCTATTCCTATCCACTGCGCACTTCCATTCTCCGGATTCATTCAACACCGTTGATTTGATTCTTCTTTAATTTCTAACCCTTGGATCACGTGCCACGTACCTCGTTCCGCCAGGCGCCTTGATAATAAACAACGTGCAAGTCTCCACCCCGGAAACATCTCCAATCGTTGATGAAATCTCCTCTCATCACTCCACCGTTAGATCGGGAAGGAGATATCCAATTCCGTTGAGTTTCCTGACCTTATCCTTCGTGCAACTTCATGCTCCGGAATCACCCACAGCCGTAGATGCGATCAACCTTTAATTGTGAGCCATTGGATTTGGTGACACCTACCAAATTCTGCTGGGCTCCGTCATTTTAACCACTGCGCATGTTTATTCCCTGGAATCATGAACCGCTGTCGATCCAGTTCACCTTTAATCTTCAACCGTCAGATCAATTGCCATGTACCAATTTCCGCTGGCCACTTTGGGCTTATCCATCGCGCAGGTTTTGGCTCCGGAATCAATCTCAACCGTGGATGTGATCTAATCTCATCTCTCTGCCGTTGGATTGAATGGTATGTACTCGCTTCCACCGGACTCTATTGCCTTAACCAACATGTGATTTCACAAGGCGGATTAGATATGAACCGTGGATCTGCCCGAAAAAAAATGATAGCCGCTGATCTGTACACCCAATTAAACGCCCAAACCTGTTTTATCTTCCTCGCATCTTTTGAAGGGTGGAGAGAATATCAGCCATTGATTTTCTTCCTTCTTCCATCGCGGCTTAGGATATTTGGTAACTTAATCGCCTTTTTGCCTACCATCCCATTCTTACAATATATCTTTTAACCAAAGTACCCAAACAACCATTATCTTATCTCCACCATGGTCTTCTTTCTCCCTGGCTAAATAATGGTGTTAACAGCTAGCTCCATCTGGGGATGATATCCTCCCTGTGAGGTATCAAAGAACTTGGCAGACCAAGTGCCTGTTTTTTGATCTTGTACAAAAACTCCCAAAAAACTCATCTTTTGTTTTTTGTAACTATATCATTTGTATATATTTTTAGAAAAGGATGGTATGCCTCCTGAATCTTAGGGATTTCACTGCGAGCTTCAAATCGATTAGGCTTACCATTCATTTTGACTGGTAAAGAAAAAAAATATGTACAATCTATGATACAAAGTTTACCTTATTCCTCAGGATAGGTAATGCTTCAGACATCTTCCATTTACAGGGTTGCTCTCAAGAAGAACCTCGTTTGTATATTCCAGCAGAAATGCATTTTGTCCTCTGTATCCAGCAACAACATAAGGTCCTACCCTCATAGGGTCAAATTTCCCATGCTTGTCTTCATTAGGAGCATCCCACTTCAAAACCAGGTCATCAATTTGAAACTGCTCTTCTTTAATTCTTCTGTCAAAAGTGTTCTTCATTTTCTCTTGATGTGATTGCACTTTGTCATAAGCCTTTTTTCTTCGTTCCTCCAGCTCGATGATCTGATTTATCCTTCGTTGTATGTGGTTTGGTTCTTCTTGCTGATCTTGGAAATACCTCATAACTGGAACCCCTAATGATGTTGGAAAAACCACTTCAGCTCCATACACTAGCTGGAAAGGAGACATGCCAATCGCTCTTTTAGTGCTAATCCTGTCGGCCCATAGAGCGTATTTCAGTTTGGTGTGCCAAGATCTCTTATTATCCTCCAACAGCTTCTTGATGATCCTCACCATGCTTTTATTTGAGGACTCAACTAACCCATTTCCTTGAGGGTAATAGGCAGTTGAGTGATTGAGGCTTATATGATACTTATGACAAAAAATTATCATTTTCCTGGATTTGAAGGCAGCCACATTGTCTGTTATTATCCTCTTTGGGCAGCCAAATCGGGCCAAGATGTTTTCTTCAAGAAAATCTATGATCACATTTTCAGTGGCCCTCCTGGTAGGAATTGCTTCTATCCATTTAGTAAAATAGTCTGTAGCTGTCAAAATCCACTTGTGTTGGCCTGATGAATTGGGGTTTATTTCACCAGTAAAATCCAAACCCCATTGCTGGAAAGGATCCTCAACCATTATTGGATTCAAAGGGAGAGGTAATACTTTTCTTTTACCATCAAAAATTTGGCATTGATGACACTTACTGATTTCTTTATACACATGTGAAAATAATGTAGGCCAATAATAACCAGCTCTTAGGATTTTGTTTGCAGTCACTTTCCAAGAATGATGCCCTCCACAGTCTCCTTGATGAAATTCTTTAGTAATTTGCTGAGCTTCATCTTCCAAAAGGCAATTTAGTAACACTCCTCCAGGGTCTTTCCAATAAAGATATCGATTTATGATGCAATATTTAGCAGATTTTAACTTTATAGATCTCGCTCTTGATTTACTCAATCCTTCTGGTGCTTGCAAATTTCGGAGGACATATACAATATTAGAATACCATGGAGATGCTACAAAATCAACCATTATTTCTATCTCTGTATCCAACTGATTAGCCTGGTGAGACAAAAAATTTATTTGCAAAGATTCACAATTTGAATTTGTCATCATTTTTTCCAACCCTTATCCTTTAACTAGCTTCGTGGGCTTTATTTCTATGTCATATTCCAGCAATGTCGCTATCCATCTTGCCCTCTTGCCTTCTGGATCTAGTTGAGTCAAAATTGCTTTTACTGCAGCAGTTGGAACATGGGCAATTATATGTGAATGCAAAACATATACCCTGAAATATTTTAATGCTTCAACTAAAGCATAGGCCTATTTTTCCATGATATCATATTTCAATTCTCCATCCCGTAGCATTTTACTAAAAAAAGATATGGGTTGTTCCAAATTTTCATCATTTTTCTGCAATAACACCGCTGCTATAGTATGTTCTGAAGCATATGAGAATACTGAAAAGTCCTTTGTAAAATCTGGACTTACCAGCACAGGAGCTTCTGAAATTGCTTTCTTGATTTCCCAAAAAGACTCCCTGGCTTCTGTATTCCACTTTATTTCATGACCCTTCTTCAACATATTTGTAATATTCATCAAAATCTCAGCAAAGCTTGGTACAAATCTCCTCAAGAAATTTACCTGTCCCAGAAATGATTGTATCTCCTTTTTGCTTCTGGGTTCTCCTACCTTCAGAATTGCACTTACTCTTTCAGGATCAATCTTTATGCCATCTTTGGATATTATATGGCCTAGAAGCTTTCCTTCTTCTAATGCAAAATTAGATTTCTTCGAATTCAGAGATATACCATATTTCCTACATTTCATGAAAACCTTCTCCAGATGACGCAAATGTTCTCTATCGGACTTCGAGTAGACTGTGATATCATCCATGTAGATCACTACAAAATTTCCAATTTCCCCTGCAAAAGCGATGTCCATAGCTCGCTGGAAAGTGGTGCTTGCATTCATCAAACCAAAAGGCATTTTCGCATACATGAAAGTGCCCCATGGTGTAGTAAAGGCAGTTTTCTCCTGATCTTCTGGTAACACTTTGATCTGATTATACCCGAAAAATCCATCCAGCATCGAAATACTTTCAGCTCCCACGACGTGCTGCAGTATATGATCCATCTTGGGTAGAGGATAGTTATCTTTCATGGAGACCTTATTCAAATTGCGGAAATCTATGCACAATCTTATCTCTCCATTCTTCTTTTTGACAGGCACCAAATTCGCAACCCATTTTGAAAACCTGAGTGTCACAATGATCTTTCCATCAAACAACTTCTTTATTTCCTTCTCGATGACAGGGAGCAATTTAGGGTTGATCCTCCTGAGTTTCTGTTTAAAAGGATTCTCTCCGGGCTTGATAGGAATAGTATGTTGTATGATAGATGTATCATATTCTTTAAGGTCTTCATAACTCCAAGCAAACACATCTGTATACTTCTTCATCACCTTCACATACTCTTCTTTCTCCTTTTCAGGTAGTTTCTTGGATAACTTTATGATTTTAGGATTTTCTTCAGTACCAATGTTTCTATCCTCGACAACATCTCCAACAGGTTTGACTTTTGGATTTTTGGCAACATCATTTTGGTCAAAAATATTTTCTAAAGGAATTAGACCTCTTGGTATGAAATTATTTTTCAGCTGGATAATATCCTTACCTCCTAGGGTTTTCTTCAATGTCTTAGTATCTTCTTCTTCTATTTCAATTTCTTCAGCATTTTCAAGGGCCTCATCATTACCATTCTCATTGTCAAAATGAGTATTCACAAACTCTCCTGATAATTCCAAAAATCTTTGGATCTGCATATCATCTTCAAACACCTGCCAATATTTGGAATTGTCAGGAATAGATGGTCTATTTACCATTTCAATCTGGTATTCCTTCTGACCAGCCATAGGAGTATCAAATTTTCCAGCAGCCACAACCAAAGAATCAACTACCAAATTATCAAGTCTGGGAACTACCTGAACTGTATGCTCTGTAAAAAAGTTTCCCAACATGTCCCATACTTCATTTCTGTAAGCTCTCATTCGAGGATGCTTGGTTTGATAGCTGTCATTTACTTGATTTATTACCAACTCTGAATCTCCCAAAACCCTTATTTTTTGAGCTCCCAAGTCCTTCAAAGCATGCAGACCCAATAATAGAGCTTCATATTCTGCTACATTATTTGTACATTCGAACATCAACTTATATGACAAAGCTTTAAAATCCCGAATAGGGGAAATTATATACACACCAGCTCCAACATCGGTTTTTGCAACTGATCCATCAAAATACATAATCCACTGGCCTTCCTTTTTCTGTTTTGCTTCCCAAGCATCCTGTTCCATCTTTTCTTTTTCCTTATTCTCATCAGACTTCTTTTACAATGATCATTCTAAATCATGTGGGACAGCATCATTAAAGAAAATAGAAGACCCCAAATCAGTATCAACAACATATATGTGATGAACCTCAGGTTTATCTTGACTGCTAACAACATAAGGAGTTCTCTTTTCACTATATAACCTTCTACTCCCATCTGGAACTGGAATAGTGGCATATGACATATCCATCTGTAAACTACCTTTCAACTTGGAAGTCCAAGATCTTGACAGCAATACCCCAAATTTGGGTGGGATGTCTGCCATGACTATAGTTTTAGAAGGCAGTTTGTTCAGGGTTACCACCATATCCTTAATTAATCCAAGGAATTTTACCCTTTTGGAATCAAAAGAGTACAGATCTTTATAAGGTCTTGTTACTTCCAATCCCAAACTTTCTACCACCCCTTTGGGCATTAGATTGTGTGATGCCCGAGAATCCAACATAGCATTATGAACCACTTTGTCATGCACTTTCAGGCTTAAATAGAAAGGAGGAACTTCTTCCCCTTCCATATTTTCAACTTTTGATCCAAATGAAATAGTGGGATTATCATCATTCAGTTCTAAAATGTCAGATTAACTTTGACCTTGATTTTTGACCATTTTTGTGATAGTATCCCTGTATTTAGTATTTTTCAGTAATTCATTAAATGGAACAGAGATTTTAAGCTTTGAAAGCTCATTTTGTAGATTGAAACCATCACTAATCTTTTCCACGTCAACCGGAGTCGCCTTCTTTATTACTTTATCTCTTTGTACATCATTTTCCACCTCTTTATTTACAAAAGAATCTTTTGGTGGTTCTTTTCCTTTTTCTCCATTCAAAGAACTAGAGGAAGGCTGATTTGGGTTTGCCTTCCCTTTATTTATGAGGACATCCCTGTTCCTCAATCTGATTTTCCTTTGCACATCATCCATAGCATGTAAATAACCTCTTTGATACTGCTCATTTTCCATCTTGAATTCTTCACTTGCATCTTCCTGTGCAAACATATTATGTTTCTCTTCGGTAAGATATATTTCTGAATCCTGCTCTCCAAACAGATGAATCTCATTCTCAGGGGGATCTTCTTCATCAACAACATAATTTTCAGGGAAAGGTGGGCAGATGGGCTGTTCTTCTTGGTTTCTTGGATTTCTCTGGTCTCTCTGTCTATTTTGAGGAGGAACAGGGGGATTTGGTCTTCTGAAATTTGGATTCCTGATTTGGGGATCCCCTTGCTCTCTATTGAAAGGCCTAGTATCCATGGTTAACCTATCCATCAACTTCTCCATGGTTTTCAACATCATTTCAAATTTAACATCAGCAGAATAAGATGAAGTAGAAGGCACATTTTCTTCTTTCCTTCTCCTATCCATATCTCTACATTTCATCTTTCCACTTGCCATCATGTTAGCTTCCACTTCTAGGGAATCAGTAAACATGGCAGCAAGAGTTGCAGATTTCCTTTCCTGCAATGAAAATGCAAAATCATTATCAAAATCCCCAGCATAATGTAATTTAGCAGCTGCAGGGGAAGGTTTTATATCTTGCGGAATGGAGTTGTAAGCCCTCATAAATCTACTTGAGAATTCATGAACAGATTCGAAACCCCCTTTTTTAAGACTGTTATACTGAGATAAAAGCTGCAAAGGATTCTGTTTATCATCCCATCTGTCCAAAAAAGCATTTTGGAAGTCCTGAAAATTTGCTATAGACCCATTTGGCAAGTCCTTAAATCACTTCTTTGCCTCCCTAGACAAACTTTGGGCAAATAACTGCATTTTAACATCAGGATAATCAACTTCTTCTAAGTTGATAAAATCTTCAAATTTAGCAGCATGTTGTTTCGCAGTTATATCACCTTCTCCATCAAACAAAGGAAGTCTCTGGGAATAGTTTTGAGGGAGGTCATGCAATAAAGCGGGCAAACGCAAAGGGGAAAATATGGCAGCCATAGGTCTGGGTGGATTCACAGGGATTGAAGAGGTTTGAGTATGCTCAGAGGTAGATGTTTCAACTTTAGAGGTTTGTTGCAAATCTCTCTAGAGGGAATCTAACAGATAAGATTCTAACCTACGAGGATTGAACTCAGTGTTTTTAAGGTCAGATTTAGATTTGGTTCTCAATAGATTTTTTCTAGTGTTAACTCCCCATTCTAGATCAATATAGGAATCTTGGGATGATGATGCACCAAACAAAGGAAAACTTACCTTTTCTTTATTTTTCTTCTTAAATAACTTTTCTGGGTCTTCAAAATTTTTGAAAATTTGGGTATCAGAGTTACCTCGCATATGTCTTCTTGAATCCAGAATGACTCTTTAAGTTCTGAAAAGGTTTCACCGTGGAGTCACCAGGGTAAATATACAACCTTCTTTTCTTTTCAAAATTCCTGTTTTCCCACATAAATCTTTCTTCAACTTTGTTGTTGTTCTCCCAGGGCAGATAATGCACTTTCGTTCCTCGGCAACGGCGCCAGTTTGTTAGCACTCAGAATATACCCAGGTTGTAAAAAGGTAAACTCCAAGGTAACAACAAAACCACTTTAGAAAGAAACTGGTATTTTCTTCCAGAGAGGGATCTCTCAATACAAATTTAACAAGACCAGATAATAAATAACACTTAAAGATTTGTATGTTTGGCCGAAACAATCACATAACCATTGGGCATGGAGTCATATACATATAAGGAGATCACAAATATGTATACACGAGATTTATCAAAGGCAAGATAATCACATCATCACAGTCATTCAATTTAATCCAGGTGGAACAGAAGAGATGAGGAAACAGCCCATTAATACAAAGCATCCAAGATGAATTCTGCATCAACTTTAGTAGAAAATGTATAAAAATATTTGAAATGATGACTAGAGCATAAGCATATGAATTCTAATAATCTAACTCTGTATTTCAGATACGAAGAAGAAACAAAATGAAGTGTTACACTGGGGAAAATACAATCACATAAAGAAAGGAGTACAGACTGTAATATCAATGACACAAGAATCTCTGACAAAATTTCTCATGCATTCACTTCGCTATTTCAAAAATAGATATGTTCTCCAAAATTATTCCACAATACGATGGGTTCCAACCCCCATCTCATAAAAGAGATACAAATTTATACAAAAAATAATAGGTCTTCCAAGAAGATCAATAAATGAATGATTGGCTTAATTTAGAGTTTGTAACTGAATCTCTAACTCCTAGGAATAAATTACAACCCCAATCCTAACATATCATAAAGTAAAAATCATCTTGATGATATGTCCTCGCCCAGTCAGCTCCATGTCCTTGCCCAGTCAGCTCCTTGGTGTATGACGCTTGTCTTTAGAAATGAAGAATGTACTTTGTCTTTCCAAACTGCTCCACGACCTTCCACTGTTCTGCGCTTGGAGTATCACACTCCATCATTTCCCGAATTGATACTTCGAGCTCCATATATGCTTCATAGGACTTCTTTGGTAATCTGCTTCTGATAATGGCGAAATTCTGTAGAATTTCGAAATCTTCTGTTAACATATCCACAATGGTTTTTCCTGTTAGGCTTTTCTCCCAATCATTAAATTTGGAGTGGTCCATGTGGCACTGAACAAGCAAGCTATGATAATGTTCTTGTGAGAACATCCGCCCCTCCTCGTCCTAGAAGGAAGGCAATCCATCCTCGAACAGCTCCTTAAAATCCTGTTTAAAATTATTAACCTGCAAAAGCAATTCTTCTGATTTATCTTGGACTGTCTTCATTAAGTGATGCTTGTGGATGAACATTTTTGCCCATAGCACGATTGATATTCTGTCTTTTACCCCCATATCGTGCAGTTTCTGATATGTCAATGAATTCAGAAAATTCAGTGTGTTTTGGGCTGTAGTAAGAGGTCTTTTCTCCATGTGTTCTCTTACCAGCTTTAATCTCTGGTGAGCGAAATTTATTAGTATATTCAAATCATCAATAAAATTTAGATAGTGCCAGAATTTGGTAATCTCTATAGACAAGGTATCCCAAATGATATGTTTTGCCCCCTGAAGAGGGCCTTTCCCAATGTTTTTCTCCTTAAGCTCGTTGAGTTTTTTCTGCAACTGATTTCTGTCCTACAATATTTGTTTTTTATTTTCACTTACTTTGGCTAATTCAGCTTTTATCTTTTCATTCTCTGCCTTCAATTCTTTAATTGCCTCATCTTTCAAGCTCACCTGGGACATTGGCACTAACAGATCATCTGCGGAGAAATCGTCCAATGGTTTCTGGATATTAACAATGGACAAGTCTTCACCGGTGGGAGTTTGGATCATCAACTCCTCCATAATTTCCTTCTCATCATTCTGATCTTTTTTCATTAAGGAAATTTGGGATAACAATTCTTCTCTTTCGGCCTCCCACCTGTCCTTTTCTTCCTGTAGCTCCCCAACTCTTCCTTTATACTCCATCATCTCTTGATGGATTTTATCCTTCTCTTCTTGGATATCCAATAACTCAGAGGACTGAACATGTTCAGCACCTGGGATCTTCAGCTTTTTCTTTAAGAGTTGGAGTGCATTGTCTTTTTCCTCTAGCATCCTCTTACCTTCCTGGGTGTTATCTGAACTAACAATGTCTGTTTGCAGCTTTCTAATCTGAATGACATTTGCTTTATTCTCAATTCTCTCATGCTTCAATTGGATTTCTAATTTGTCTATCAAAACTTGCACTTTATTAATCCTTACCATAGCTTGCAATAAGTCTGAGTAGATGATATCACTGGTTTGCTTGTGAAGTTGTATCTTATCCGGAGTACTGATTTTGTCCAGCTAGATCTCCATTTCAGACATCTTCTTGTCGCTTACCATAGCCATTTTAAATGTATTTCTCTCAGCATCTCTAGCAGTAACTAGAGAGGTTTTTGAACTGTATAAACTTCTCACCCGTGGCAGCAAATTTCTTGTCTCCTCCAGAGACTGTTTCCTCTTCTCCATATAGCTGGCTTTGAGCTCTTCCTTCGATTTAAATACTGGGCTTGATTCTGAACTGTCTACATCACCCTCTACATTTTTGAAAGAACACTGATTTACTTGTACGGCTTTTATTGGAACCAGAGCCACCTTTCTGAAACCATCAAAAACTTCCTCATTTACAATTTCACCACCTTCAAGCAGCTTTGCCTTTTTATGGGATCCATCTTCGTCCAAGTCCATACTCTCAATTTCAAACAAACTCCTTTTTATCACAATACTAGCACCTTCTGTTATTTGGGTTGTTGTGACAGGTACAGTATGTGCATCTTCATCAGACTTTAATCTCTCAGTAAACTGTAGCAAATTGGCCGTTTCAGCCAACCCCTCAATAGGTTGGTGCTCAAATGGTTTATTCTTGTTGGCCTGCTTCCTCAATGAGATCACATGGTGTGGATCGTAATTCACTTTTGACTCCTTTTGGAAATCCATATTCTCCAGCAATTTCTCTATGAATACTAAGGTGCCTTTACCTTTAAAAATGAAATAGCCGACTTTAAGTGGAAATTTAATGTTTGAATATTTTTTGAAAGCACCAAAATTCTCTTCCTCAGACAGCAATCTCTGCCTCATGAATTCTAGTGCGAAAATCCTTGGGGTCAAAAAGGAGGGTAGCCTATAGGGCTGACTGGTAAACCCATATATTCTTAACACAGTGTAATATCTATTCAGGAACCAGTCCCCAACCCGATCTTTGGGTGAAGACTGCATTAAACATCTCATCTCATCCAGGACACGGGGAATTTCCTCATCAAACAGCATTTTGTACATTTCCGACATGATCGAATTAGCAAATTCGAACATGTTGATTTGCTTGGGCAAATCAGAAGAGCATAGAGTACTTAAAAATTTCAATACAGTCACATTGGATCATAACAACATATTGAGCAAGTATGTCTGAAACCTAAAGAACCGAACCTTTGGAAACTCAGTCAACTGAAGATGGATTGCTTCAGCGAGAAACTCGTCTAAATTGAACACAAGGATTGCCTAGGAATCGAAGCTTAAAGAACTTATTCTTAACAAAAAACCAAGGATGACATCGCCTACATGACAATCATCATCCAGACCTAATACTTGACAGACCAGGGATATTACCAATTGGACTTCATTCTTAAAAATGTGCACAGGATAAGGAAGGAAAAGACCATTAAGGGACTGACCTTCTTTCAGAATGGTAGACAGGAAGTGGCAGTGACTTTTAGTTTCACAATTCTTGTAAAATTCAGCAAGGACCGACTCATTTACCAACTCATGATTAATAGGGTAACTTTCAGATAAACTGAGGTTTTCTTTGATGACTGTGGCATCAATTTTACAAAGTATTTTGGACGCGGACCGACTCACAATAATTCTCTGAGAGGGAGAGTAGTTCACGGCACACCACTTTGCAAATTCTAGGAAATGGAGGGTTTTCTCAAGAGCGAAGTAATATAGGAAATATTTACACACGTTCAATACATCGTTCCCTTGTGAGTTGTAATACCGCAATTTATCCTTACTGACAGACACGCTCCCTACAGATAGGAAGGGGTCGCACACGCCCCTGTCTCTGTCTACTAAAAACTCCTCTCTGTCATCTACGACCTGACCAGACACTTGAATTTATTTCCCCTGGTCCATTACTTAATTTACAATGGTAATTTGGACGGAGGATTTACAGGATTCAAGTCTTACCCGATTGACTGTAGAGGCGTGTGCTCAAAGTGTTCCCGTCACTGACAAATGGAAGCTGCTGAATTGGCCAGTCCTTTTCACCCGGTCCCGAGAAAATAAAATAATGATTTGAGAAGTCAATCCTTCTTTTATAGGACCCCACTTTTGGAGAACCCCTTAGGTGGTTTCGCGCAAAACCACTTTAGCCTCTGGAGTATGCCAGAAGTCGCCACATGGACAACAGTTTATTTTCCGCAAACACCATCTATTCCTATCCACCGCGCACTTCCATTCTCCGGATTCATTCAACACCGTTGATTTTATTCTTCTTTAATTTTTAACCCTTGGATCACGTGCCACATACCTCGTTCCGCTGGGCACCTTGATAATAAACAACGTGCAAGTCTCCACCCCGGAAACATCTCCGACCGTCGATGAAATCGCCTCTCATCACTCCACTGTTAGATCAGGAAGGAGATATCCAATTCCACTGAGTTTCCTGACCTTATCCTTCGTGAAACTTCATGCTCCGGAATCGCCCACAGCCGTAGATGCGATCAACCTTTAATTGTGAGCCATTGGATTTGGTGACACCTACCAAATTCCGCTGGGCTCTGTCATTTTAACCACCATGCATGTTTATTCCCTGAAATCGTCAACCGCCATCGATCCAGTTCACCTTTAATATTCAACCGTTAGATCAATTGCCACGTACCAATTTCCGCTGGCCACTTTGGGCTTATCCATCGCGCAGGTTTTGGCTCCGGAATCAATCTCAACCGTGGATGTGATCTAACCTCATCTCTCTGCCATTGGATCGAATGGTATGTACTCACTTCCGCCGGACTCTATTGCCTTAACCAACATGTGATTTCACAAGGCAGATTAGATATGAACCGTGGATCTGCCCGAAACAAAATGATAGCCGCTGATCTGTAGACCCAATTAAACGCCCGAACCTGTTTTATCTTCCTCGCATATTTTGAAGGGCAGAGAGAATATCAGCCATTGATTTTCTTCCTTCTTCCATCGCGGCTTAGGATCTTTGGTAACATAATCACCTTTTTGCCTACCATCCCATTCTTACAATATATATTTTAACCAAAGTACCCAAACAACCATTATCTTATCTCTACCATGGTCTTCTTGCTCCCTGGCTAAATAATGGTGTTAACATCGGATTTCCCAAGCGAGGCTAAGCTTGCTGGTTTGTGAAAATACATTTGTCAATGAACACATATTCTTAATCTCAACTTTAGACCCATGGTATGGGGATATCATTATATATTTACAAACATTGAAGGTCCCTACTCACCTCTCATAGGATGAACGACGACGATTACATCACATGTCTAAGAATTACCTCATAGTGGATAACACTTTGTACCGCTGTGGGGTAGATTCCATTTTACAACGTTGTTTAAATCATGAAGAGGCTGAGGTAGTGTTGAATGATTGCCACAAAGGGGCATGTGGTGGTCATTTATTTGGGCTTTCTATAGCCCAAAAAATCTTACGAGCGGGTTATTTTTGGCCATCTATCTTTAAGGATTGTGTAGATGCGATCAAGAGATGCCACCCTTGCCAGGTGTTTGCACAAAATATGCACTCGAAACTTGCCCCGTTACATCCCATTATCACCGTCGGTCCCTTCACCAAGTGGGGGCTTGATTTTATGGATTGCAACCTAGCTTCGGCTGGGGGGCATCATCATATCATAGTGACTGTTGATTACTTCACAAAATGGGATGAGGCTGTGCCTACAGTTAAATCCGACGGTGAGACAGCTGCGCACTTCGTGTTCAACCAGATTATTACTCTGTTCAGAATTTCAAAAGAGCTTGTCACTGACCATGGCTTGCACTTTCAGAATCATATGATGGAAGAGTTGGCATCAAAGTTAGGGTACAAGCAAGATCATTCCTCCTCTTACTACCCTCAAGTGAATGGACAGGTAGAAGCAGTGAATAAATCACTCAAATCCATTCTCCAACGAACCATCGCATAGAGCAAGAATAATTGGCACATCATGTTATATCCTGCTTTGTGGGCATATAGAGCCACTATTAAGACTGCCACGGGTTTTCCTCCATATCAACTTGTACATGGAGTGGAATCGATATTGCTGGTTGAATGCGAGATTCCTTCTTTGAAGCTAGCCATAGAACTCTTACCAGACACTTCACCATTGGAGGAGTGTTTGGTCCACCTTGAGAAACTTGATGAGCAGCGTCGAGATGCCTTGGTGGCTCTAGAAGTAAATAAACTTTGAGTAAAGGTCTAGTATGATAAGTCTGTCTGTCCAAGGAAGTTTAGTGAGGGAGACTTGGTCCTTTTGTGGGATCAACCGAAATAACCCTTGCAGGCAGGAAAGTTTAACCCCATGTGGTGTGGTCCTTACGTGGTCAAACGTGTGTTATAGAAGGGTGCTTATGAGTTAGTGGATTATGAGGGAACGACCTTGGCAAAGCCTAGAAATGGGCTCTATATCAAGAAGTACTATGCATGATTCTCAGCCAAGGCTGGTTATTGTATATTATTGTACAGTTTTGCATAGTTAGGTATTTTTCTTATAGTGATCGGATTTGTGATTAGTTTTCGTTTCTTTTGGCAAGTGTCAATGGAATCTTCCACCTACATAGGATTCGCAGATGGTGTGAGCCATCACACTCAACACTCAGCCTCTGCTGCTTGGGTGATTTATACTCTTATGGGTCAGGTACTGTCTTTAGGGGGCGTATGTTTGCGGCCATCTTCCAACAATGTTGTTGAATATAGCACCATTATTGAGCTTCTACGGGATGCCATTTCACATGGCATTCTCTCTCTTGAGGTACGTCTTGATTCAGAGTTAGTAGTGTCACAGCTTAATGGTTTGTACCATGTTAGATATCAGACGTTATTAAGAAGATTCTTACGTGTGAGATTATTAGAACGACAATTTGACAATATAACATAGATACACATTCCAAGAATTAATAATCAAGTTGCTGACTCATATGCTAACTACGTGTTAGATTGGCATTTGTTTCATACACAATAAATTCATCACAAACATAATTTTTACACATGTAAATAAATAAACCGATCACCATAAATTTTTTTATATAACATCCAAAATGTGGTAATACATAGTGTCATGATACAAAAATGGGGTTCTCGAGCCACCAACATATAATACATGGTAGTAGAAAATGTATAGACTCCCACGTATCTAATCATGTGGAGGAGGAGGAGGGTTGTGATCATGGAAGGTCACTACGGCTCTAGCTAGCCGTCGGAATAATCGCACCCATGCTTATGGTACACCCACCACCTGGCGCTGCATAGACTCAGGCAAGTCCTCGACTTGTGCCATGGGAACCCTATGTGTCAGCCTCACAAAATTGGTATGAATGCTCTGGAGCATCTGTTCCGCATCCACACCCATGATATCATCTCCTCTTCCCCTCCGTCTATGACAGGGGAAGCCTTTTGGCCACCGTGGTCCCACATCTGCACACAAATGGTAGATGTCCCTTTCGGCCACCGTGGTCCCACATCTGCACACAAATGGTAGATGTCACTATGTATTGTCATGCAAAAATATGTCATTTGATTCCATATAATCAGAAAACACAAAAAAATTAAATAACTCAAAAATTAAAAGAGAGGGTCGAGATTCATTACCTATATCGCCATATGCCGATCCTGGTGGTAGCAGCATGTCTGGGTCCCCCCAAAAATCTATCCCCGCATAGGGGTAGTCATCGATGGCAACTATTTGTCATCGCCACCACGGAAAGAAATCAGCTGGATAGGGGTTCGCCACCCTACCTCCCGCTAGTCTGCTCATCGCATCTGCCCAATGCTGTTGGGCCGGATCTCGAACCCCATGAAGAGGAACGTCAACTCTGGGGCTCAATCCTAGAACACACTCGAAGAAAAATGTGCTTAATATACTGCTGAACCCGAAGTTCCACACTTTTCCTGCCTTACACTCACTGAGCTGATGTTTCATGTTGCTTAGTAGTGTAGTGCTCCAGTCATAAATCATGGGTCTCATGCACTCCACTACATAGAACATCAGAGGCCGTGAGGCCTGGTGGAGTGATGCCAAGCCTACTATCTTGCCCAATGTCAATAGTATGGCCTTTAGGCCTAGAACCTATATAGAGTTGGTAGGGACCTGACTCCCCACCTTCTCTGTGTCTGGATAGCAGTACACCACAATGTACTCATCAATAGTCAGGCCACCTCCTGGCCCACCACGAGAATGAAGGTTCACTACTTCCCCCCATTGAGAAATCCCAGTAATGAAGTATATGTCCTCCACCTCTATAGTGAGGGACATCCCATCTATCTGGAAGGACTCAGAGTCTGGATCCTAGTAATCCAACAGCATCTACAATAGTCTTCGTTTGGCCCTCAACCCACTAAGACACCAAAAATTATAGAGTCCATGCACGTAGAGCTTGTTGAGCCATTTGATCGGCCCTTACTGCCTCCTCTACCTCACCATGTTCACGCTTTCTCCATTCTAGGACCATCCTGCACAAAAAAATTGCAAGTTTTCCCATTAGATTACTTGAAAAACCTCATTCCCGGCCGCATACGCAACTGTTTTCCAAACATTCGTGTATGTACGGGGGTTTAAGGGCCTTTTCCACATATATCCAGCCCTATATGCAAAAAAACCCTTGATTTCTGCGTGGGTCGTAACTCCCTTTTTAGTTTGGTCTAGAAACCTTAAATAACCATGGAATTTAATAAAAATTGCATCAAAATGAAAGAGAAGAGCATGGGTAAGTACCTGGAAGAAACGGTAGTGGATTCCGTCGGCTGGATCTCCTAGAATTCGTTGTCGAAAATTTGAGCTCAATTGGGTAAAAATTTCAAATGTTTTATAATATTTTGAATTGTTTACTATTTATAGAAAATTTTCAAATTTTTGAAAATTTTTACCCCCTTTCCTATAGTTTGGATAGTTTCTAATCATTTTGGGCCGTTTTTTACCTAACTCATGATGTAGGAGGCCTTTTTCAGTGCCGTTTCAGCAGTTGGATTGACCCGTTCGTGCCGATCTTAGGTATCATGTCTAAACTGGCATATAGGTTAGGTTTCATCACTGTTTGCATTTTGCATGACCTTATGACCGTTTCATCATAACCTTAGGTACGAACCCACTCTATTATGTCACGGAACCTTCTTGTTGTTTTAGAAGTGGCATGATATGAGTGGTAGAGCTTGACCTTACATGGGTACCCTAGCTAGTGCCTTATTTGCATTTGGTGCCCATGCTGATGTTTTGTCCTTTAGGGTGTGGGATTCCATTGTATAGTACTGCCATGACATTTCGCAAGAGCCTCATACTCCTCTTGATCTATTGCTAGCCTATTTCCCTCAGGACTTCCTTATCTCAAGTTGTAATTGCATTAGCATGAGCTTTTCCTGCCTGATTGAGCTTTATGCCGGCTTCCTCGACATTGCGCTTCAGCCATATAGCCTGAGCTTGTCTCATGTCTAGCCATGCAGAGCCATTTTATATATCCTTTGCAGCTTGATTCCCTTTTTACTGGGAGGGGATTTTCCCCCAAATGTCGATATCCCACACATGTATCCTTGCATTGAGCATAGGTATGTTCCACTACTTGGAACTAGTTTGTTTTCCCTTATGACACTTGTCTCCTCCTAGTCTGTAACTATAAAACAATTTTATTCTTTTTCAAGCTTTTTAAATATTTGAAAAAGTCCAAAAAAAATTAAAAAACCAAAAAGCCGGATAAGGAAAGATGTTATCTTTGGCAGCTGTCGAGTCGTGTCTCCTTCGAACAGAGCACTGTATATCACATCCATTGGTTGGGTTTATAGTTTGACTTTAGGAGCTGTACTCATTTATTTGAGTTTATCTCCACCGACTGGTTAAGCTTCCAGTCCCCATTGTTACGGAGAGAAATTCCTATGGCTTGGGGTACCACAACAGACAGCTTGACTCTAGAAATCAATCCTTTCTAATATTCAATAGAAATTAAATGTCTAACACTAAAGGATCAGACCTCGTACCTTATTCCGAATGGTTGAAGTAGATCCCCGTTGAGCTTTCCAACTTCAGCTTGAATTGATAAATTACTTCCTCAACAACAAGCAAACAATACAAGCATACTATATATCATGGTGTTATATCTATTCTAGCATATATAATCAACAATGTATAAGCATTTGAAATCATCCCATGGATAAAATATTCATTCAAACACACATTATTGGACAGGAAAAGATATTTCTATTAATATAAATCAGAGATTACAATAGATAAAACCTCTGTCGGCACGTCTGCGAACCGGAGAAACTGAATCCCCCACTTGGGCCTCCACCACCTCATCCTCCATCTCTTGATAGCAAGCTCACAAGCAAAAGGCAAGCTTGGGAAGAACACAAAAGTGCTCCAAGAGACAAAGGTATGCACACTCCAGCATAAGTTCTGGCAACAATGGACTATAGTTTCTTTGCTCTCAATTCTCTCATATGCCTTCAATGTACCATAGGGTTCCTTATATAGCTTTTCAAAGGGGTAATGAAAGGTCGAATCAGAGCAATCTCAAGGCATAGGGAAGGCCAGGAGTCAAGTGAGTTGGATCCATGTCAAGGAAAACTCCAAAAGTATTTGGATTTTGTACACATCCCGATGTACGTGGTTTTAGGGGTCAAACCCGCGTATATAAATGATTAAGGGTTTAAAAGTTGCGTGTATCATTTTTCACATGTTTTTAGGGATGGTCAAGGAAACATCAAAGGACAAAAAATGGTCCACGGGGTCTAAGGAGTCTGCAGAGGGATAGGGGAAGGCCATACAAAGTGTGATTCACCTGGAGTGGTAAAATCAGCTATAAAAGATGCCCCCTAATGTGTGAGGGTATAGGGGTCATACGATGGCCAAAATACATTATAAGTCCATCCCAGAAGTGGAGTGACGAAGAATCCCAAATGGAAGACCAGCCACCCAATCAGCATAGTACAATTATACAACTTTGCACATAACTGCAAATACATATAGGAGTCCCGGATACATAAGAGTACAATGGACATGAATAGGCATGACACAAGATATCACATAAGTGGTCATCACCACGTACAATATACATAGATCAGAATCTCCATGATGAAGATATACAAAGGACCATGATCTCCATAATGGCTGGAAATCTCATGAACACTAGCACAATCAGGGAGGTAGCATATAAGAGATGCCACCAATATGGAAAGTCTTCTACACAAACCGCTACGAGTACATGTCCTACTATGTGAATAGAGGTGTCGAGGTTGAACATAGTAGTCCATCGTCTAATTACCGGTCATTAATGTATACCGTTAACAGACATGAGATCACCCACCGATAATGAAAATGGGAATCAAGGTACTAGAGTGAAAACTAACAAGTGTGAATAAATGTGTTGAGGTCGAACACTTGGGAGGATTCATTGATCAGTGGACATTGATGTATTCCCAAACACTGTCGATGGTGAGAGAACCTACCATTGATGACTGCAAGTCTCAAGGCACTCAAAATTACTCTAGATTCTGATCCCAGAATAAATGATTTGAAGTCGATGGGATGAAATCCGCTGGAAGGAGGGCATTAAGGCATCCCCCATCATCCAACACGAGGTACTCATCAAATCTGTATGATGTGGAAGGACTCGATCATAAGGTGCATGAACTAATAACTGTACCAGGAATGGCCGACATGCAAAGTCAAGATAACTGAGGAATGGCTGACTCAGGCTTCAACTTCCTTCGAACAAGAGCATAATGACGTATGGTGACTGAATAAAGGCAGCATAGACTTGATATACAAACTGGGACATCTCTGCGACACAGGAGGCATCGACTGAGGCTCCATAGGGACTGGAAGCTTAATCAGTCGGTGGAGATAAACTCAGATAAATGAGTACAGCTCCTAAATTCAAACTATAAACCTAACCAATGGATGTGATATACAGTGCTCTGTTCGAAGGCAACATGACTCGACAGCTACCAAAGATAACATCTTTCCTTGTCCGGCTTTTTGGTTTTTTGATTTTTTTGGACTTTTTCAAATATTTAAAAAGCTTGAAAAAGAATAAAATTGCTTTATAGTTATAGACTAGGAGGAGACGAGTGTCATAAGGGAAAACAAACTAGTTCCAAGCAGTGGAACATACCTATGCTCAATGCAAGGATACATGTGTAGGATATCGACACTCGGGGGAAAATCCCCTCCTGGTAAAAAGGGAATCAAGCTGCAAAGGATATAAAAAATGGCTCTGCATGTCTAGACATGAGAC
The DNA here is from genome assembly GCA_001517045.1 of Pseudotsuga menziesii. Lineage (NCBI taxonomy): Eukaryota > Viridiplantae > Streptophyta > Pinopsida > Pinales > Pinaceae > Pseudotsuga > Pseudotsuga menziesii. Next base: position 58,338 of record LPNX010170114.1, read on the forward strand.
AAGCTCGGGCTATATAGCTGAAACGCAATGTCAGGGAAGCCAGCATAAAGCTCAATAAGGCAGGAAAAGCTCATGATAATGCATTCACAACTTGACATGAGGGAGTCCTGAGGGAAATAGGCCAGCAAAAGATCAAGAGGAGTATGAGGCTCTTGTGAAATGTCATGGCAGTACTATACAATGGACTCCCACACCCTAAAGGAGAAAACTTCAGCATGGGAACCAAATGCAAATAAGGCCCTAACTAGGGTACCCATGTAAGGTGAAGCTCTACCACTCATATCATGCCACTTCTAAAACAACAAGAAGGTTCTGTGACATAATAGAGTGGGTTCGTACCTAAGGTTATGATGAAATGGTCATAAGGTCATGCAAAATGCAAACGATGATGAAACCTAACCTATATGCCAGTTTAGACATGATACCTGAGATCGATATGAACGGGTCAATCCAATGGCTGAAACGGCACTGAAAAAGGTCTCCAACATCATGAGTTAGGTAAAAAACGGTCCAAAATGATTAGAAATTGTCGAAACTATAGGAAAGGGGGTAAAAATTTTCAAAAATTTGAAAATTTTCTATAAATAGTAAACAATTTAAAATATTATAAAACATTTGAAATTTTTACCCATTTAAGCTCATATTTTCAACAGTGAATTCTAGGAGATCCAACCAGCGGAATCCACTACCATTTCTTCTAGGTACTTACCCATGCTCTTCTCTTCCATTTTGATGCAATTTTATCAAATTCCATTGTCATTTAAGTTTTCTAGGAAAAACTAAAAAGGGCGTTGCGGTCCACAAGGAAATCGAGGGTTTTTCTGCGTATAGGGTTGGATATATGCGGAAAATGCCCCCATAGTTGCGTACATACGCGGCTGTTTGGAAAACAGTCATGTATGAGGCCGCGCATAAGGTTTTCTAAGTAATCTAATGGGCAAATTTGCAATTTTTTTTGCAAGATGGTCCTAAAGTGGAGAGAGCGTGAACATGGTGAGGTAGAGGAGGCAATAAGGGCCGATCTATTGGCTCAACAAGCTCTACGTGCATGTGGACTCTACAAGTTTTGGTGTCTCGGTGGCTTGAGGTCCAAACCAAGACTATTGCAGATGCTAGTGGATTACTGGGATCCAGACTCTAAGTCCTTCCAGATAGATGGGATGTCCCTCACTATAGAGGTGGAGGAGATATACTTCATTATTGGGCTTTCTCGACAAGGGGAAGTAGTGAACCTTCGTTCTCGTGGTGGGCCAGGAGGTGGTCTGACTATCAATGAGTACATTGTGGTGTACTGCTATCCAGACACAGAGAAGGTAGGGAGTCAGGTCCCTACCAACGCTATACAGGTGTTGGGCCTAAAGGCCATACTATTGACATTTGGTAGGATAGCAGGCTTCGCATCACTCCACCAGGCCTCGCGGCCTCTGATGTTCTATGCAGTGGAGTGCATGAGACCCATGATTTATGACAAGATCACTACACTACTGAGCAACATGAAACATCAGCTCAGTGATTGTAAGGTAGTCAGAGTGTGGAAATTTTGGTTCAGTAGTATATTGAGCATGTTTTCCTTCGAGCGTGTTCCAGGATTGAGCCACAGAGTGGACGTTCCTCTTCATGGGGTTCGAGATCCAGCCCAACGGCGTTGGGCAGATGCGATGCACAAACTAAGGGGAGGTAGGGTGGCCAACCCCTATCCAGCTGGCTTCTTTCCATGGTGGCAATGACAGATAGTTGCCATTGATGACTACCCCTATGCGGGGATAGATTTCTGGGGGGACCCAGATATGCTGCTACCACTAGGATCAGCATATGGTGATATAGGTAACAAATCTCAACCCTCTCTTTTTAAATTTTTTGAGTTATTTAATTTTTTTGTGTTTTCTGATTATATGGAATCAAAAGACATATTTTTGCGTGACAATACATAGTGACATCTACCATTTGTATGCAGATATGGGAACACGGTGGCCAGAAGGCTTCCCTCGTCATAGACAGAGGGGAAGAGGAGATGATATCATAGGTGTGGATGCGGAGTGGATGTTCCAAAGCATTCATACCAATTTTGTGAGGCTGACACATAGGGTTCCCATGGCGCAAGTCGAGGACTTGCCTTAGGCTATGCAGCGCTAGGTGGTGGGTGTACCACGAGCATGGGTGCGATTATTTCGATGGCTAGCTAGAGCCGTAGTGACCTTCCATGATCACAACCCCCCTCCTCCTCCACAGGATTAGATACCTGGGAGTCTATACATTTTGTACTACCGTGTATTATATGTTGGTGGCTCGAGAGCCCCATTTTTGTATCATGACACTATGTATTACCACATTTTGGATGTTATATAAAAAGTTTTGTGGTGATCGGTTTATTTATTTACATGTGTAAAAATTGTGTTTGTGATGAATTTATTGTGTATGAAACAAATGCCAATCTAACACGTAGTTAGCATATGAGTCAGCAACTTGATTTTTAATTCTTGGAATGTGTATGTATGTTATATTGTCAAATTGCCGTTCTAATAATCTCACACGTAAGAATCTTCTTAATAACGTCAGATCTCTAACATGGTACAAACCATTAAGTTGTGACACTACTAACTTTGAATCAAGACGTACCTCAAGAGAGAGAACGCCTTGTGAAATGGCATCCCGTAGAAGCTCAATAACTGCACTATATTCGGCAACATTGTTGGAAGATGGCTGCAGACATATGCCTCCTGAAGACAGTACCTGACCCATAGGAGTATAAGTCACCCAAGCAACAGAGGTTGAGTGTTGAGTGTGACGGCACGCACCATCCACGAATCCTATGTAGGTGGAAGATTCCATTGACATCTGCCAAAAGAAACAGAAACTAATCACAAACCTGATCACTATAAGAAAAAGACCTAACTATACAAAACTATACAATAATATACAATAACCAGCCTTGGCTGAAAATCATGCATAGTACTTCTTGAGATAGAGCCCATTTCTAGGCTCTACCAAGGCCGTTTCCTCATAATCCACTAACTCATAAGCACCCTTCTCTAACACATGTTTGACCAAGTAAGGACCACAAAACATGGGATTAAACTTTCTTGCCCCCAAGGGTTCTTTTAGTTGATCCCTCAAAAGGACCAAGTCTCCCTCACTAAACCTCCTTGGACAGATAGACCTATCGTATTGGACCTTTACGTGACGTTTATTGAATTCTAGAGCCACCAAGGCATCGCGACGCTGCTCATCAAGTTGCTCAAGGTGGACCAAATTCTCCTCCAATGGTGAAGTGTTTGGTAAGCGTTCTATAGCTAGCTTCAAAGAAGGAATCTCACATTCAACAGGCAATATTGACTCCACTCCATGTACAAGTTGATATGGAGAAAAACCCATGGCAATCTTAACAGCGGTTCTATATGCCTACAAAGTAGGATATAACATGATGTGCCAATTATTATTTCTTTGTGCGATGGTTCGTTGGAGAATGGATTTGAGTGATTTATTCACTGCTTCTATCTGTCCATTCGCTTGAGGGTAGTAAGAGGAGGAATGCTCTTACTTGTACCCTAACTTTGATGCCAACTCTTCCATCATACGGTTCTGAAAGTGCGATCCATGGTTAGTGACAAGCTCTTTCGGAATTCCAAACCCAGTAATAATCTGGTTGAATATGAAGTGGGCAGCTATCTCACCATCGGATTTAACTGTAGGCATAGCCTCAGCCCATTTCGTGAAGTAATCAACAACCACTATTATATGATGATGCCCCCTAGCCGAAGCTGGGTTGCAATCCATAAAATCAAGCCCCCACTTACTGAAGGGACCGGCGGTGATAATGGGATGTAATGAGGCAGGTTTTGAGTGCATATTACATGCAAACACCTGGCAAGGGTGGCACCTCTTGATCACATCTATACAATCCTTAAAGATGGAAGGCTAGAAATAACCCGCTCTTAAGATCTTTTGAGTTGTAGAAAGCCCAGATAAATGACCACCACACACCCCTCCATGGTAATCATTCAACACTACCTCAACCTCTTGATGAGTTAAAAAATGTCGTAAAATGGAATCTACCCCATAGCGGTACAAAGTGTTATCCACTATGAGGTAGTTCTTAGAGACGTGACGTAATCGTCGTCGTTCATCCTGGGAGAGGTGAGTAGGGATCTTCAATGTTTGTAAATACATTATGATATCCCCATACCATGGGTTTAAAGTTGAGATTAAGAAGATGTGTTCATCGACAAACATATCTTCACAAACCAACTCCTTGTCCTCACTTGGGAAATCCGATATAAGCTCTGCAAAAATTAAATACTTCTTTGATTTTGGCGAAACAAATTTGAGATCAAATTCTTGCAGAATGACAATCCATTTATTATATTTTCCCCCAATCATCCTTCAAGTGAGGACGAATTGAAACAGATTGACATGGGCTACAACCAAGGTCTGGCAAAGGAGAATATAATGTCTCAACCATTGAACCGCATGTACGGTAGATAAAGCAAGTTTATCGACATGAGAATAACGAATATCTGCGTCAATAAGGTTCTGGCTCAGATAGTATATGACATTCCCTTGGAGCTCCTCATCCTCTTGAACCAAAACCATACCAATCCTCTCCATGGACGCGGCCACATAAATTAGAAAATCACGGCTATAGTCTCGGGGACTGATCACCGGGGCCGATGCTAGGGCTCGCTTGAGTGCATCAAAGGACTCTTGGGCTCGCTCATCCCAATAAAAGGTGGTGTCCTTCTTCAATAGATGCATAAAGCCTCTACTCAAATTGGCAAAGTTGACAACAAATCTCCGTAAGAAGTTTTACATGCCTTGCAAACATTGAAGATGATGAATATTCTTCAGGGGAGACAACTGAAGTATTCCTCAACCTTCAAAGGGTCGACTCTTATACCCTCTTTAGAAACAATGAATCCTAACAAACGAATTGACTTCACACAAAAGATGCACTTATGCCGATTTAACCTAACCAAATAATGCAGGCATCTTTCGAATACCAATCTCAAGTGATAGGGATGATGCATTCTCATACGAGAATGAGCAGCAAGGTCATCCAAAAATACTTCGATAATTGACTTGAGATCGTGGAAGATCAAGTTCATTGCCCACTGAAATGTAGCTCTGACGTTATTAAGGCCGAAAGGCATTTCGATATGCAAAAGTTCCCCAAGGACAAATAAATGCATTATTATGTTGGTCCTCAGGTTTAATCTGTATCTGATTATATCCGGAAAAGCCATCCATAAAGGAAAAAACTTCACTACCCACACACTCATCCAAAATCTGATCAATAAATGGTGTGGGGAAATTGTCCTTAGGACAGGCACGATTCAAATCACAGAAATCAGTACATATGCGGATCACTCCCTGCTTCTTATCCACCGGAACAGGGTTTGAAACCCACTCCGTCAAGGGAATGGGATAGATAAAACCAGCTTTTAACAGTTTCTCTCTATCTGCCTTAATCACGAGTGCTTTCCTAGGATTCACCGCACGCAAGCATTGTCGAATAGGCTTAGCATTGGGATAAGTCTTAATCTCATGCTCGACAATACGAGGGTCGATACCTGGCATTTCATCGTAAGACCAAACAAAGATATCATGGAATTATTTAAATAGCTCAGTGTATTCTTGAATCTTGGCATGGGAACATTCCACCCCAATATAGACATTCTCTATCCTTCCAAGATCGCGAGAGATATTGATAGGAATCGTTGAAGATATGTTCGCCATGTTCCCATCAGCCATCGAACCAGGAGAGATTAATGGAACTAAAGGACTACCAACTCTCTCACTAAGAACTGCCCTAAAGTCCTCACACTCCAGCATTCAAGCTCGGGAAGAAAGTAAGATCTATGATGGATTTCCTCCCATGGTGGCTCAACTCCCGACATAGCCTCAATAATCGCTTCATCTGAAGGGAAAACTGTGTCAAGGCAGTCATGCCGATGAGAAGAATGTATTGCCCATGCCGATAGCACATAAGGGTCCTCCTCCTCCTCCCATGAATAGGAAGGACTAGGATCTGTAACACACTTGAGATTAGCTTGATAAGCTATCATAGTTGCAGGCAACGACACGTCCGTCACGATGGGCTCACTCGGAGTACTTGGTGTAGGAAGAATCCAAGGATCTTCCATATGAATCATGAAAAAAGACATCGATCTCATAGATGTCAAAGCCTCATCAGAAATAGACCCTATCATAAGAATCGTAGCAGGACAACTAAAGCTTCCCATGAGGGATGGATACATGCTTACACCCACACTCCCAGTTGCCGGCTGAGAGTGTTCAATGATCGGGATCGAAGCTCCCGAAGATGCGGTAACAGACAAATTCTTGAATTTCATTTGATCAATCATGACTATCTTCCCATTGAATGGAAAGCATACAATGCAAAATAGGGAAGAAGCAATGGCTTGCATACTGTACATCCAATTCCTACCCAGCAAGAGATTGTAGTCAAGGGGCGCATCAACCACCTTGACCTCTATCGCAACGGTCTTCCCTCCCAAATGAAATTTAAGGGAAGGAAGGATGCTGTGCGGGCTAAATGATCTCCCATCGAACACAGTTAACATGGTCGCCGATTTAGAAAGCTCAGGGGAACCTAAACCCTTCCAACACGATAAAGACATCACAGAAGTGGCAGCACCTTTGTCAATCACAATGCGCTTGACGGTCATATTAAGACATTCTACATGAATCAAAAGAGACACATAGTAAGGCAAGCGAGGCTGAAGTCCTGTGGTTTCAAATTTAATCACGAAGGAAGAATCATCATCATTTACACCAAGGGCAGAAAGAAATGCCTTCCTTTGCGAAGGACAACTCTGAAGCACTTCCAATGCAGACATCACAAAAGGAGTGTGGCCCAAATCCTCGACAACTGAATAGTTCTGGGTGGCTTGGGCATTAGGATTGTGCCCTGAACACTTAAGGACTCCCTTAGGAATGTGAGGTGAAGCTTTAGGTTTATCCATAGGTTTCTCAATACGCAAAGGGGACCCTAGTGGATCAGGTTCTTTGCCTGGGCTGGGTTGTGATGAACCATAGTCCTTCGCACGGGTCACAACTTTCACAGCACGTACCATGTTAATGCAACCACGACCACTAGCCTCCGGTAGATCTTGATCACCACCAGACTGGTCATGGGACCTCGAGTTCATATTTTGATTGTGAGGTAAAGGGTTAGTTAGCACAGTTGGGCCTTGTGCCAAGAATCTCTAGGCCTCATCGATACGAGGGCACAAGTAAGTGAGGTGATCGTCCTTGCATAACTTGCAAGGGAACTTAACCTTACATTTAGCTTGCTTGTCCCCCTCAGCATTACGACCATTCTTGTCATTACTATTAGCATTCTCATTCTTATTCCCACCCTTATGATTATTCTTACCCTTTTTTCTATTCCGTCCGGGCTGTTGGTTACCCTTCTGGTCCGACAATTGCACTGAAATTACACTCGCCGTTTGGGTGGGTTGAGATGAAGCCGTAGCTTGTCTCGAAGCATATTGGTTGATTGAAAATTGAATAACTTGTTTTGAAACCGAATCCACAGGTTTCGCACTTGCACAACCAAAAATGCCATCGACATGTGGTCTAGGTTTGACTCTGGGGTCGAAACTAGAACACGAAGCATTGGGAATAATATCATATAACAAACTGGACTGAGCATAAATCAAGTCCAGTTCCTACGCCCTAAAAATTGCTTGTTCCTCATTTTGCACTCCGGATGTAGAAACATCCTTCGCTATATATGGCAATAACGACTTAAGGAACCATTCGGGGAGGAACTCTGGTGGTATAAAGGCTTTAATTAACCTCTTCTGTCTATGCCACTCTTGGATATGATCTGAGATATGTGTGGTTTTATCCTGCTAAAAAATCAACAAGAGTTCAGTACTGACATCATAACGCACTGGTAGCTGGAAGTGGTTAAGAAAGGTCATTGCTAGGTCATCGAACAAAGCAAATGCCCCCCTAGGTAGCTCTATATACCATTTCGCGGCAGGCCCTGTAAGGGTGTGTTGAAATAGCCTTAAATAGATGGAGTCCTGGTGTAAGGAATTCGAAGAGCACCATAGGTGAAAGGTAGCAACATGTTCGCTCGGTTCCTCTCCCGGTTTGCCCTCAAACTTAGGTATGTCCGAGGGAAGCTTAGTAGGGACAGCCGGCCAAGCCGGGTCATGAGCTACAAGATCGTTTGTAAATCTCGACAAGTCAGGAAGATTCAGTGCCGTGAGGAAAGGGATTCTAGGATGATGAGGTTGATGGACCACTCCTTGATAATTCTGGTTCACATAGGTCTAATTACCACCATGGCCTTGGCCATAGTGCTCTCCTCCCGTATGACCCATATAGGGTGGCATAGAAGCACCATAGTGTGGTGGTCCTTGACTATTAGGAGCTACAAAGCCGTCATTTGGAGAGTAAGCAGGTTGTTGATACCCACCCCCATAAGGTGAAGAACCCTATCCATACTGCATCCCATAATAGGGTCCATAAGTCATCGCATGAGATGTCCCATGAGACACTCCGTAAGTAGGAACATATGCTCCAGAAGTAGGAATATACATTCCAAAAGTAGGAATGTGACCTATAGAAGTATGAGCATGACCTCCCGAAACAACGGGTGGTACATGAAGCTGAGATACAACCGGTCTAGTAACCGCAGTATGAACATAACTCGTAGCAACGTTTCGGCCCAAAGGACCACGTGAATGAGGTGGAGGATGAACATTTGAAGAACTAGGGACAGAGGACAGAGGGATCTATGTAATTATGTATGTACTATTCCCTATAGTCACTCGTCTCAGATCTGGTATTCTAATAGGATCACTAACCCTAGACCTAGGAGGAATATGTGATGTAGCTTCCACCACCGGGATGGAAGGTGCAATGTGACTAGTGCTCCCAAACCTCTCCACATGGTAAGGAATGAGAGTGCCCCCAGGCATAGTGTTAGGATCGAACTCGGATTCGGCATGAAATGCCAAATCATGTGTGGGAAAACCAGACATACCATAAGTACCATAACTAGTGCTCGCGGGTTCAAAATGAGTCTCAACATCCTCTGGCATTCCATACCGGTAATGCATCAATGGGGAATCAACCCTAGAGTGAGTAGGTCTGTCATGAAAGGTTCCTATCTCAGAAATCATGGGACCTAAATCAGCCAAGTCGGGTGAAGGATCATAGGTAGGAGTAAACTCCCCATCTTCCACTTGAATGGGAGAAGGTGGTTCAGGAATACCTTCTATATGGTCTCCCATGGTGTGTGAATCAATGTGCAAAGTAGTCCGCCTGGAATGTCTATGTCTCTCTCCCAAAGGAGGAGGATATGTAGAAGGTGGAAGCCCTGCTAAACGACGAGAATGGTGAGGAGCCGCACCCGAATCCACAATGAATCAAAAAATAGAAAAGACTCTCTATTTACGCAAACCCTAGGCAAGCTATCATGCACAAAGCAATCACCAATAAAATTAAATCCAAATGCAAGCAATAAAGGGTAGGATAAGTGAGCTCCCGAATGAAGCAGGTATGTCTCGCCTAGGAGAGGCTTGAGACTCCCATACACAACAAGCGAAGGTATGTAACCAATTATTGTGGTGCTCAGCTTCAACGCGTAAAGCGACTATGCTGTCCGACCCCAACCTGGCCAGGACACCCACAGAATAACCCCTGCAAAGTACCCCCTCGATATCCTAGGTAAGGCCACTAAGGTCACCTCAATATAATCAATGCTCAGGCGGACAGTCGCAGGTGGGATTGACCATATGGACAAGGTAGCAAAGCCCAAAACTCTCGAAAGAGCCCCCAGATACGAATACAATCCTAGAAATATCTCCGGTGCTACTCAGTTATGATTAGGGGTTATCCCAATCAATAACCACTCACACTGCCTCGTGCTTAAATCCCTTTTGAGAGGAGGATCCTGAGAAACACTGGTTATACCAAGGATTTCACACACTCACCTGGACAGACACATACATGTTGTTGTTTAGTGGTCTTGGAGAATTTACTCACAATGAACTATTCCAAGACCCTAAAACCTAATCTTGTTGGTGCACCCTATAAAATAAAAGAGTGTAGTTCATTTTAATTAAGCATTGATTTTAATTGGCTTTATTACTCAAAAGAGGTATATAGCCGTGCAACTAATGGTGTTATGACACAACATTAAGTAAAATGCACACCTAACAATCAATGCAAATGCATTGTGTCCATGAAAATAAGGTATGCTACTACGTGAAATGCACAATTTTTCTTCAAATGATGAATGCAAGCTTTCCTATACGAAATCCTAACTAATACGCCAAAGCAAATCTAGTGCAAGTACAATGCAAAATGCAAAATGCAATGCATGATGATAAGAAAATATTTTTGGTTTTTTTGAAATAAAATGAGATACAAAAAGTAAAAGAATGATTCTACAACCCCCAGACTCTGCAAGCACACTCAAACAACACTCAAGCAAAGCACTAAGGTAAAAGAAATCTAATGCACTAATCCCAAACAAAAAATCGAAAATGCCATGACAAGAACCTTCAAAAAAAAAATTTACCCTAAAAAAATGTCTCTGGTCAGAAACAGAGGTATAAACAGACTTAGGAAGTGTCAAAGGAGACTCAACAATCATCACACTTCACCCAGCAACCATTTAACTTCCACTAAAAGGCAAAACTAAGGGCATATGTGACTGTTCGCAGTAAACCCGCGTGTATACGTGGAAATCGCAGAGAAACCCGCGTGTATACACGACTGTGAGTTAAAAAATCACATACAGGAAGAAAGGTGCATAAAAATCAAGGCAAATAGACAAGCCGAGACAAACTTCACACCAATCAAACACTACTAGGCAAACATGCCCCTAGACCCGACATAGAAACATGAGAGAAAGAGCAATTCAAAGTCATTGAATGTCGATAGAAAAACCCCCAAAGGAGAACTACTAGGAACTCCCCAGCGGAGTCGCCAATTCTGTTACGGAGAGGAATTCCTATGGCTTGGGGTACCACAACAGACATCTTGACTCCAGAAATCAATCCTTTCCAATATGCAATAGAAATTAAATGTCTAACACTAAAGGATCAGACCTCGTACCTTATTCTGGATGGTTGAAGTAGATCCCCGTTGAGCTTTCCAACTTCAGCTTGAATTGATAAATTACTTCCTCAACAACAAGTAAACAATACAAGCATACTATATATCATGGTGTTATATCTATTATAGCATATATAATCAACAATGTAAAAGCATTTGAAATCATCCCATGGATAAAATATTCATTCAAACACACATTATTGGACAGGAAAAGATATTTCTATTAATATAAATCAGAGATTACAATAGATAAAACCTCTGTCGGCACGTCTGTGAACCGGAGAAACTAAATCCCCTACTTGGGCCTCCACCACCTCAATCCTCCATCTCTCGACAGCAAGCTCACAAGCAAAAGGCAAGCTTGGGAAGAACACAAAAGTGCTCCAAGGGACAAAGGGATGCAGACTCAAGCATAAGTTTCGGCAACAATGGACTATAGTTTCTTTGCTCTCAATTCTCTCATATGCCTTCAATGTACCATAGAGTTCCTTATATAGCTTTTCAAAGGGGTAATGAAAGGTTGAATCCGAGCGATCTCAAGGCATAGGGAAGGCCATGAGTCAAGTGAGTCGGATCCATGTTAAGGAAAACTCCAAAAGGATTTGGATTTTGTACACATCCCGATGTACATGGTTTTATGGGTCAAACCCACGTATATACGCGATTAAGGGTTTAAAAGTCGCGTGTATCATTTTTCACATGTTTTTAGGGATGGTCAAGGAAACATCAAATGACAAAAAATGGTCCATGGGGTCTAAGGAGTCTGCAGAGGGACAAGGGAAGGCCATACAAAGTGTGATTCACCTAGAGTGGTAAAATAAGCTACAACACCCATGGAGCCTCTATCGATGCCTCCTGTGTCGCAGAGAGGTCCTAGTTTGTACGTTATGCTCTTGTTCGAAGGAAGTTGAAACTTGAGTTGGCCATTCCTCAGTTATTTTGACTTTGCATGTCGTCCATTCTCGGTACAGTTACTAGTTCGTGCACCTTATGATCGAGTCCTTCCACATTATACATCTTTGCTGAGTACCTCATGTTGGATGATGGGGGATGCCTTAATGCCCTCCTTCTAGCAGATTTCATCCCATCGACTTCAGATCATTTATTCTGGGATTGGAATCTAGAGTCATTTTGAGTGCCTTGAGACTTGTGGTCATCAGTGGCAGGTTCTCTCACCAACGACAGTATTTGGGAATACATTAATGTCCCCTGATCGATGGATCCTCTCAAGTGTTCGACCTCAACACATTTATTCACACTTGTTAGTTTGCACTCTAGTACCTTGATTCCTATTTTCATTATCGGTGGGTGATCTCGCGTCTGTTAACGGTATACATCAATGACCGGTAATCAGACGATGGACTACTATGTTCAGCCTCGACACCTATATTCACATAGTAGGACATGTACTCGTAGCGGTTTGTGTAGAAGACCTTCAAGATTGGTGGCATGTCTTATATGCTACCTCCTTGATCATGCCAGTGTTCATGAGATTTTATCTCTTGTGACTTGATTCCAGTATATGTCAGACATTTCCAGCCCTTATGGAGACCTTGATCTATTATATCTTCAACTCTTATGGAGATCATGGTCCTTTGTATATCTTCATCATTGAGATTCCGATCTATGTATATTGTACATGGCGATGACCACTTATGTGATATCTTGTATCATGCCTATTCATGGCCATTGTACTCTTATGTATCTGAGACTGCTATATGTATTTGCAGTATGTGCAGATTTGTATCATTGTACTATGCTGATTGGGTGGATGGTCTTCCATTTGGGATCCTTCGTCACTCCACTTCTGGGATGGAATTATAATGTATTTCGGCCATCATATGACCCCTTTGACCTCACACATTAGGGGGCATCTGTTATAGATGATTTTACCTCTCCAGGTGATTCATAGTTTTTATGGCCTTCCCCTATCCCTCTGCAGACTCCTTAGACCCCTTGGACCATTTTTTTTCCTTTGATGTTTCCTTGACCATCCCTAAAAACATGTGAAAAATGATACAAGTGACTTTTAAACCCTTAATCATGTACATACATGGGGTTGACCACTAAAATCGCGTACATCGGGATGCGCACAAAATCCAAATCCTTTTGGAGTTTTCCTTGACATGGATCTGACTCACTTGACTCCTGGCCTTCCCTATGCCTTGCAATCGCTAGGATTCAACCTTTCATTACCCCTTTGAAAAGCTATATAAGGAACTCTATGGTACATTGAAGGCATATGAGAGAATTGAGAGCAAAGAAACTATAGTCCATTGTTGCCGAAACTTATGCTTGAGTCTGCATCCCTTTGTCCCTTGGAGCAATTTTGTGTTCTTCCCAAGCTTGCTTTTTGCTTGTGAGCTTGCTATTGAGAGATGGAGGATTGAGGTGGTGGAGGCCCAAGTGGGGGATTCGGTTTCTTCGATTCGCAAAACATGCCGATAGAGGTTGTATCCATTGTAATCTCTGATTTTATATTAATAGAAATATCTTTTCCTGTCCAATAATGTGTGTTTGAATGAATATTTTATCCATGGATGTTTTCAAATGCTTATACATTGTTGATTATAAATTCTAGAATAGATATAACACCAATATATATATATAGTATGCTTGTATTGTTTACTTGTTGTTGAGGAAGTAATCTATCAATTCAAGCTAAAGTTGGAAAGCTCAACAGGGATCTACTTCAACCGTTCGAAATAAGGTACGAGGTTTGATCCTTTAGTGTTAGATATTTAATTTCTATTGCATATTGGAAAGGATTGATTTCTGGAGTCAAGCTGTCTATTGTGGTACCCCAAGCCATAGTAATTTCTCTCCATAACAAGTCATTCCTAGTAACAAGCTCTAATCATTCTATAAAATGACTTGATTCTTTTGTATAGTCTGTAAAAAATTCTCTAAGCATGTTCATTTGTATGTATTACATTTCTAATATGAATGCTTAAATTTGGATTAGAGACAGATCTTGATTGATTGGACTTTGTGATATGATCTAATTGATTGGATTCTGTAGAAATGTTGATAGTTAGGCGAATGGGATAGTTGAGATAGTAGGAGGTATGCAAGGTTCTCCATGAGTTAAATTTGATATCATTGTTAAATTGTACAGCCATTCTTCATTATCCTGTCACAACTAACTTTCAAGCTAATATTCATTAACTATAATAATACATTTATCCATGGCCCTATCTTCATTACCCTCTCAAAACTGGTCATGCATACTCCATTAACATACCAAATGTGAAATTTGTAAAATACCAACATTGTGCATTTATTCATAAACCAACCATTCTTCATCATCCTCAGAATAAATGATAAAATAAAATTATTTCATTAACTATAATAATACATTTATCCATGGCTCTATATTCATTATCCTCTCAAAACTGGTCAATTAACATACCAAATGTGAAATTTGGAAAATACCAACGCTGTGCATTTATTCATAAACCAGCCATTCTTCATTATCCTCATAATAAATGATAAAACAAAATTATTTCTTCCATCCTAAATTGTAAAATACACCCAAAAATACAAATAATAAAAGTGATCAATAATATATTATAATTAAAATCAACCAATGAATTACAAGATCAAACAGTTCTATTTAAAAGTTATGTTTGTAATTACCAAAAAAAACTAATTGTCGTATCATGAGAGAGACCAGTGTTGTGCATTTGTTCATAAATCAATCATTCTTCATGATCCTTTTCAAGTTGACCAATAAACATATACTATCTAGAATAATGCATTTTCTTCAAATTGACCTACAAACTTATATTTATTATCTGCAATAATTCGTAAATATACCAAATGTGGAGTATTGCATTCTCCATAAACATACCAAATGTGGAGTATTCATGGCAGCACGTTGGAAAAAATAATAAAAAATAACAATGCCCCCCATTAGCAAATACAGTCATCCATAATCCCAAACAGTGACAGCTCATTTTATTTCCCTCTTTTCAACATTATTTTGGCATGTTCCCTCTCAGTCATGTGGGTCGCTTCTCTGCACAAAAAGGATAAATTCCAGCTCTACACCATAAAGATCCAGACAAACCCATAGACCAGAGACTTGTTCTTGCTAAGGCTCTAAACTTTTCAGATGTAAAGATAAATAAAAGAATTCCAACAATATGTATATTACTATTTATACAAATTGGATATACACTAACTTGCAAAAAATAGATTGCTGTCATGAATAGGCTTGTAGACTTGAATGGCCTGTTGTTTTCGAATAGCATTGGCTTGTTTAGCTACAGGACTTTGAGCTTGCAGAGCCATTGAAACAATATTTCCCCTTGAATGTAACCTTAGTTAGCCCATCAAGTTGCATAGGTATGTAGGCCTCTTTTTCTACTTTCTTGCTTTGAATGGACATGGAGGCTGAATAGGAGGCAACATGTAGTTATAATGATTACACAGAGAGCTTGTGAGGAAAAGCATGCTTCGTTGTCCTATCAACCCATGGGTTGAACATGGCTTCGTTGTCCTATCAATGGATTACCTAAAACCACCTCATTGTGCTTATGGATTGAAAAGGGAAGATGATCTCGATTCATTTATCAGAAATGATCTTGGAGTTGTTGATATTCCATTTCTAATACCAGTGGATGTTGCCTTGCATGTAATTTCCTCTCCTCTTGAGAAGGAGAAAGTATTTTTTCTCTTAGAGTGGATACTTCATTTGACAGTAATCAATATTGAGAAACTCTAGCCAAGGGCAGAGTTCCAGTCGAAGCAGAGTTCCAGCGGGGCAAAGTTCCAACCGGAGCAGAGTTCCAGTGGGGAAAAGTTCCAGCCGGGCAGGGTTCCAATCGAGGCAGGGTTCCAACTAGGGTAGAGTTCCAATCAGGTCAGAGTTTCAATCGAGGTAGGGTTCCTGTGAGGGACAATGTGCCCCCGGCTGGAACTCTGCTTTTGGTTGGAACTCCGCCCTAGGATGGAATTCTCCTCTCGTTTGGAACTCTACCCCGATTGGAACTATGCTCTAGCTGGAACTCTGCCCTGGCTAGAACTCTGCCCTGGCTAGAAATTTGCCTCGGCTGGAACCCTGCCCTACCTGGAACCTTGCCCCACTTGGAACCTTGCCCCACCTGGAACTCCCATTTATCAAAAACTTGGTCAAACATTGTCTAAAGCCTTTCTATGTTAAGGACAATTGTGCCAACCATAAGAATGTGTGTTGGAAAGAATTGATCTGAAACTTAAACCCTTTTATGTTAAGAACTTTTCCTTAACAAAATATTTTTAAAAATGACACCAACCTTCCTAAGATTTATCATTTTGCATTTCATGATATGTATGATTTCCGCCAGTTCCCAAATGAAATCAAATGCGGCATATAACCTAATATAAGGTTAACAAGCTGCACTCAATCATAAAGTTTACAGTTAAATTTTCTTCATACCAGCCAACTTGCCAACTAGATCAGCTACACCATCAATTGGCATCATATAAAACCAGAATATCAAATTTATCCATGAACTGTGTAGTGGATCATGTCATTTCTAATCTGTTGTGATTGCTTGAAAGTCAGGAGGAGCTCAATACCAGTACAAATTCCAGTACATGGACTTTTCTACCTTTTTTGCATGCTTAGAAGGAAGTTTACCTTTGTAAGGAGATTCATGTGAAGGTTTCTTAGTTGACTATATTAGAGCATAGTTATAATTGTTACACATGTTCCAGAGAGTATACTTGTTAGTATCCACGTTAACAAGTTGAGTTAAATCATTACACCTGATTTTTGTGCTCAAGGATATAAGAAGCTTTTGTTTATTGTGGCAGCTAGTTCTGTTCTCAATATACCTACTCCAAGAACATTGAACATTGATTTTAATTGACATCTACAGATAATAAATGCAAGAGGTGGTATTTGGTCCAGTATGCAAATAGATAACCTGAAACCCTCAAATTAAAAATAACTTATAAGTCATAAAATTTTCAATGAGAAGACAAATTTGTTCATTAGGTTCTCAACCAAAATGACAGTGAATATGCCTATCAGAGCAAGTGATCACTTAATATTGGTTGAAGCTATCGACTAAGGCATGCAACAATCCACAAGAGGGCCAAGTTTGTATTCAATATCTTCACGCTCAGATTTTCATCAAGACACTGAGGAGTGAAAATGCCAAAGGGAATAACCTCAAGTATGTTAATTTACTAATACCAATAAAAAACTAATCTGAGAGGGCTTCATCTTATTTACAAAAGGTAGTTTTCAGGTGGAGGAAATTACCTTAGACTATGATATGGTTGTTACAGTTCTTTGGCATTTATTTGGAGCTTCATATATAGGTGTTTAGGGGCTAAAGATGTAGGGTTGTAATTTCATGCTTGTAATCACTTTTTTATGTTGGAGAACATAGTTTGTTGTTATAGGGGCACTTTTTCTTACATAAGAGGGCTAGTAAGATAGAGATGTTCATCCTCCTACATCTGATATGATTCTAGACCTGTCATGTATTGATCTGCCACAGTTATTCAATAAAGGTTATTCCATCGAAGGTTATCAAAGAATTTTCGAAGGGTGGCCTGTTTTATGTTGCTTGGCTTAACTTGGCTTAAGAGGGAATAATACATACAGGCTTCATTTCTTCCCAAGTTTCTGTCCAGGTGTGTATGGATTGCATGGGATAAAATAGGTTGGAACTTTTTCCAGGTTGGAACTCTGCCTGGGTTGGATCTCTGCCCCGCTTGTTGGAACTCTGCCATGTTGGAACTCTGCCCCAGTTGGAACTCTTCCCAGCTAGAACTCTACTTGGCTGTAACTCTGCCCTAACTGGAACTTTACCCCGGCTGGAAATTTTCCTCGGTTGGAACTTTGCCACACAAGCTAGCACTCCTAAAACGCAACGTTTTCAATAGGGTTTAGCTGAGATAATCTTTTAGAAGTATTCCCACTGGGATGTAAGCAACATCTTCTCTTCACTTTATATTTGATTGGGTCCAAGCACTTTGAAGAGGTGGAGTTCCAACCAAGGTGAGGTTTAAGCAGAGGCAGATTTCCAGTCGGGGCAGAGTTCTAGCTAGGGAACAGTTCCAACCGGGGCGCAGTTCTAGCTAGGGAAGAGTTCCAACAAGGGCAGAGTTGCAATAAGGGAAGGGTTCCAACAAGGGTAGGGTTCATGTGAGGTAAGAGTTCATTCCAATAAAGTTCATGCATTGTTGAACGTACTTCATATAGAGAGTTATTATTGTTATTTTTTTAACAGAAACTAAAAAGGTATATTATAAACGGGCTGTGCATAGCCATTCAGTACATAGCAAAAGAGAGGAAGGATATTCCTGCAAATCAGAGATAGAGCACTGTAGGCTGAACTGAGAAGGAGACCAAAAAACTACATACAGATTTCTTCCATGATGACTAACAGTACGGGCAGTATATACCCTTATATATTACATACATAATAAAAGACAAAAAAACATGTATCCATAAACCAGATTACAGGTGGCCTCGGAAATGAACTGGCTGCACAACTGACTCTTCTTCCATTTGACGCTCCTCTGCAATAGTCGCTCCAATCCTGCTGCCCTGGTTCATGGAGATGAGATGCTCAAGGTCCTCCTAGATCCTATCCACCTTCCCCGGCATTTCCCGCAAAGTGCTTTCGTTATCGTCAATCCTGGAGTCATGGTTGCTGATTTGAAGGGAAGTGTAGCTCATAGTATCCTCCATCTTTTTTATGTCGCAGGCTATCTCCCTGTTATCCATGATTCCTATGGAAACCATCTCACACAGACGCCTCATATTTTTCTTAATGTCTTGGATACCTGCATTGTCCCCTGGTTGAGCCATCCTATCGGGATCAACGGAAATGTCTATACAATCAAACTGTCTGTCCAGAGAATCAGCAGTTAAAGCGTTGTTCGAAACCTCAAGCACTGGAGAGTTGAGAATACAACTGAGCACAAACAATTCTTGTTGAAGCACCGAACCCCCTTGCCTTTCTAAGAATACCAATGTTCCCCCCACGTCCTCCTGCCACCCAGAACAAAAGCAACCTAAAACACAACGTGGGTTTCTAGAACAAATGAAATTTATGTCTGTGCCAGAGCCGCGAGGCCACTGCGCCAAGGAGAGATTGCAGCAGCAGTTGGAGAAGGTTGTGAGAGCCAGCCTCGCCTGGACAAGAGAGTGAGTCAAGGGGAGAACCTGCCAGGGAATACCATGCAATTGACCTCCTTCTATACTAGACACCACCTCCTGAAGAATTCAAGACCTGTCAAAAGAGCCGAACAGTGCTGAGACCGAGAGAGAATGCATGACTTCACAATGAAGCAGCATATGGAGAGGCCCGAAATCAGAAAAAACGTGTGGGGGAGGATGGTAATAATCCCATCGCCTTGTCAATTTAATGTAGGGAGAGCTCGATAAGAGGGAAGGGCAGACCGTGGTCCATGCGGCCATGAAATAAAAGGTGAGAGGACAGGCCCTTAAATGAGGAGAGCCGACGAAATGTGAGTGGAGGCCAGCTACAAAGGGGAGAGGCATGTCGATATAGAATGAGGTGGGGAGGACTAATGAAAGGAAGGGATAATGAAGGTGTAGAAGAAGAAAGGAGAGAAGAGGGGGAGGAGATGGGGAGGAGAAGGAGAGAGGGGAAGAAGGGAGAGAAGCGGTAATTTCATTGAGTTGAAGGCGGGTTATTTGAGTCAATAGGGAAATCCAATATGCAGATAAGCGAGGAGGAAGAATCCAGCACCTCATTAGGGAATAGGATTGAGACAGGGCTGGGCTCCATTCTGACTGAGAAGACCTTGCGGGAGGGAGGCTCCCACATTGGCCATGCTATCCGCAGCGGTGTTGTTTTGCCGAAGGATATGATGAATCTCATAGGAGCTGGACATGAGGAGCTTGGATTTCCCATGTAACTGATGACATTTAATGGCTCCTGAAGGATATCCATTGATCATCTTGTAGATTACGTGCCTTGAGTCCCCGAATATCAGAACCCTGTGAATCTTCATATTGTGCAAGTGGTGGATACCCTGAATAAGGGCCAACCATTCCGCTTCGTTATTAGTTCTCCTCCCTAGCCCCCATGCAAAGTTCTGATCGACATATCCTTCGGGATTCAAGAGAATCCCCCCCGTGCCTGCCACCCCTACTTCATATAGAGATTTATTGCGCTAGCAAATATTTAGATATTTGGAATCTTCACAGTTCTATGTTGGTAATTTTGGATGGGAAAAGTTCTAGCCGGGGCAGAGTTCCAACCGGGGCATAGTTCCAGCCAAGGAAAATTTCTAGCTAGAGCATAGTTCAAACCGGGGTAGAGTTCCAGCCAAAAGCAGAGTTCCATCCTAGGGCGGAGTTCCAGCCGAGGGCAAAGTTCCAGCCGGGGCACATTGTCCCTCGCAGGAACCCTCCTTCGATTGGAACTCTGCCTTGATTGGAACTCTGCCCCGGTTGGAACCCTACCCCGATTGGAACCTTGCTCTTGCTGGAACTCTGCCCCCGCTGGAACCTTGCCCCAGTTGGAACTCTGTCCCACTGGAACTCTGCCCTAGCTAGAACTTTGCCCCGCTGGAACTCTACTCTAACTAGAACTCTACCCTCAGCTATAAACTATATGGCTATCTGAAGTAAAATATGGTTATGATATCATGACTAATCCATGGAAACTATATGCCTCACAAATATAGAGAAAAAAATAAAGGACTTAAGCCTTGGATATTTTGCCATGAACTAGGTTTCAAACCACCATATAAGTGAAACAAGATAGAGATCAACGAACCAAATAGATCAACCAGATACCAAGAAGAAATTTACAAAATAGAAACTCAAGCATTTCCATTATGCCATCAAATACATGTCTTTGCAAAGTTCCAGCAAGGGAAGAAATACCACCATTGAAGTTGAGGTCAATCTTTTCATCCAAATGATGAGCAAACAACAAGCTCCTAATCTTTCTATGTATAATACTTAGTAGATGGTTTCTGCAAGACAAATAGTTCCAGGCGGGGTAAAGTTCCATGCAAGGCATATTTCCAGTCAGGGTATACTTCCAGCTGAAGAAAAGTTCCAGTCGGGGCAAAGTTCTAGCTAGGGGAAAAATTCCAGTCGGGGTAAATTTCTAGGCGCAGCAGAGTTCTAGCTGCGGCAGAGTTCCACGCGAGCAAAAGTTCCAGTCAGGGAAAAGATCCATGCAGGGCAAAGTTCCAGACAGGGCAGAGTTCCATGCGGGGTAGATTTCCATCCAGGTCAGAGTTCCAGCCGAGGCAGAGTTCTAGCCGAGCATGGTTTTAGTTGGGGAAAATTTCCAGTCAGGGCAGAGTTCCAGCTGGGGAAGAGTTCCAGGTGAGCATAGTTTTAGGCACGACAAAGTTCTAGCCAAGGTAGAGTTCCAGCTGGGGCATAGTTCAACTTGGGAGGTGGGATCAATGGAGTGTTTCTAGGACCATATTTCTAAATGTTGGATGGCAGCTTCCTTTAGGGATCAGGAATTCTCATAGTGACTTGCTGAGTCAATGGTAGAAAGTGCACCCTGCTGCAGGTTGCAGGTTTTGTAGTGAACCAACAAAGTAGGTGGCTAGACTCTGTAGTGGGCTGGAAAACTCCATAGAAATCCAAGGGGATATTTATTGGGGATATCAAGCTTGGATACAGTTGGGACGACTGTGCTTGACTTCTTCCTATTATGCAGGCAGTAAGTGAAACCAATACAGCTTCTGTAGAGAACTTGTACATTCAATAAAATAGAGTTGTAGATGATACATGAGGAAAAATGTTAACCCAAGGAAGAGATGAAGATCAGGGTCAAAATAAAATTGTGTAACGAGTTAGAAATTTTGGGAAAAGGTTATGCTAGTAAGGATCCAACATATTTTGGTGTGATCATGTCTAAACATGCAACTTGTTTTTTCATTTATTTAGGTGTGATCATGTCTAAACAAGCAACGTGTTTTTTCAAATATCTAAATATTCGCTAGTTTGATACGTTCGACAATGCATGAACTTTATTGGAAGGAACTCTTCCCTCATAAGAACCTTGCCTCGATTGGAACTGTGCCCTGGCTGGAGCTGTGCCCTGGTTGGAACTCTGCCTCGACTTGAACTCTACCTCTGCTGGAACTCTGCCCCGGTTGGAACTTTTCCCCACTGGGACTCTGCTTCGAGTTGAACTATGCCTTGCTAGAACTCTACCCCAACTAGAACCTTTCCCCTGGATGGAACTCTGCCTCCTTGAGAATCCAAATATCTAAGTATCCACTACCTCAATACATTCAACAATGCAAGAACTTTATTGGAAGGAAATATTCCCTCATAGGAACCCTGCCCTGATTGGAACTCTGCCTTGGCTGGAACCCTACCCAGATTGGAAATTTTCTCTGGCTAGAACTCTGCCCTGGTTGTGACTCAGCCTCGGCTGGAACTCAGCCCCGAATGGAACCTTTCCCTTGGCCGGAACTTCGCCTCCTTGAGAATCCAAATATATAAATATCCACTGGCTCAATACGTTCGACAATGTATGGAAAGTAAGAATGGGAGAGACATCAAAGTAAATGTTGGTTTGGTGCAGCGAGAGGATGTCACATGTTCGGTGAAGAAGAAGAGTGCAGCCTGATAGGGAAGGATCTCGACTCTACACAGTTTCTCTTGATTAGATCAAGAAGGAGGGGTGACCTTGAATTTTGTCGTACTCAAGATAAGTAATACATACACATTTTATTGGTTAAATATGAAAGGGAAAAAGATTCTAAATAAAATATTGTGAGATTTATAGTAAGTTAATTTTTGGAAGCATTTGGGGATCTTGGTATCGGAAGAGAGAACAGATTTATATTTAACTATCTTTCCTTGATTGAAGAAGAGAAATAACCTTCTATGGAAGAGGCGTTGGTAATATATGCTTATGCCCTTGCATTGGGGGGAGACGACCTTCATATGGTGAAGCTATCTCCAATGATAATCCTTTATATTCTTCAAATATATAATATATGAAGGAAATACGATTATGTTCACTGTGCAAGCATAGCTCTATCATGAGAAATCTTTCTCTCTTGATTGACTGTGCTTGAATGACTCTACTAGAATTCCACCGAGGGATTTGCTTCCTCTACCCTTGACATATGAACTCGTGTGTAGTCATGTATGGCACATAGTAATGAAGCTTTGAATTATCACGGTAGAGGGTGTGTTTCCTCTGTATAGAATGCTTATCTGTTGGTCTTTGTGAATAGTTTTTAGGGGACAATCTCTATGGGAGTACCAACCCTGTTTATGGGTATTTTATTTGCTAAATATACCTAGTAATACACTGATGATCGACGGCCTTTGAGGGAGGACTGACCTGTACCATATCTATTTATTATTTATTTAAATCCCTCATGGCTAGATGTTGAGCCTATGTGGGAGTACAATTTAGATTCAGATTTCGGAAAATATCTTATTAATTAAAAGAATTTTATTCTAACTGATGTAAGAGTATTTAAACATTATTTTGATAGTTGACAAGTGTTCTCCTACGTAATTGTAGAGAAACGAGGGACAATGTTAATTTATTTGTCAAATAATAGGGATCTCCACCCTTGCGTTAATGGATTTTAAATGTGAAAACAATGATGCTTTTCCTCTCTATTGAAATCCATTGATGTGCTAATTGGTAAGCCTTAGCTCGATTAATTGATGGAACCCCATACTTGTAAGAAAAATGTATCTAATATATAAAAGTGGGGCATGCCCTAAGATTATGAACTTTAATGTTGTAAGTTATTTAGTCTTCACAACTCGGCCTTGATTAATTAAAGAAAGAAGATTGTGTGTTTATTAGTCCATCATGAGTAAGAGGGAAGCCTTGTGGTAAGGTTGTAGAAGTATTGAAAGTATACTTTGTAAAAGAGACTTTGAGAAATGGAAAATAAATAGCAATGGATGTGTTGTAGAATTCTAACCCTCTTTGTTGATAAATAATTTAAAAATTAACAATTTCTGGTGGACGTAGCCCCAAGGTTGGGGTGAACCACATATATTTGTGTCTCTTTTATATTTATACTTTATGTGTTTTTATTACATCAAATTGACTTAAGTTAATGCTTCGAAAAATCCTCCTTTTCAAGGATAACCCGCTTTTCTTTAATTGTACATAGTTAATGAAATTTGAACATGTAGTATGTAATTATGTGATATGACTTTATACATAGTAAGGATATGATTATTATTAATGAATGATGATTACTAGGTATTACTCTTTGTATATATGTGATGGTACAATGGGCCATGAAATATTTCCACATAGAGAGCATGTAGTTAAGTATATTTTGTGTGCAAACCTTCTAAGAATATTTATTAATCTCGTATGAAAAATATTGTATTTTCATATTATTATGGTTGTAATTATTACATGATAAAATTCTCTAAAGGAAAGTAGTTGAAATAATTTTACCAAGGTATGATGACCATATTGCAGAATAACTTTCCTACTTATGAGTAAAGTTTTTATAGTTGATTGAAACTTATACTTCATAATGTTTATATAATTAAAGGAATTTGACATAGTTATTTAAAAAGAAGGAATTAATGACTTCTTGATTGTTGATTATGCTATAATTCCATACAATCATTGAGAGTAAAGTTTTAGATGTTAAGATGAAGGGAAATCAAAATAAACAAACAAAACTACCCCATTTCTCTAAAAAAAATATTTGAGGAATTTGAAATTGTTACATAAGCTCACATCTATTAAGCACAGAGAGGAATCCAAATTTTTTATCTTAAATTTCTAACACAAAGAAAACTTTACACCTTAAGAAATAAATTTTTTAGTTTACCAACATAGATTCGTCTTAAACTAGATCTATCATGCACAGAGAGAGATAAATTTTTTTTAACACTTTAAGATATTTGATCCCTTTTTGTGCTTGATATATCTAGCTTTAAAACAATTCAAATATTTTTTTTTAAGCCAATACCAATTGTATTTTTGTTTTTACTTTTGTTCTTTTATTAAAACTTCAAGTTACATTTGTGTTACAACATCTCCCCAATACTAGGCTATATAGCACTTTGTTACTCTAAATTCAATTAAATAACATGAATTTTTTAAATAAATTATGAACCTACATTACGCCATATAACATAGAAGTTAACTCAAATGATTGACACAAATATTATAAACTATTTAACTAATTGCATACCAACAAATACCCAGTTTAAACTCACGTATGAAATACCAATAATTTACACTAAACAATAATTTATACTAACCCATATAAAACAAATGTTATCTACTTAGGAAAACACAATCCTTAAATTTAACATTTTCTTTTTCTTTGTAAACAAAAATATACTGTAATAATTAAAATATCTTGTATTTATAATATACATATCAATTTTACTAGGCTTATGGATCGGCTGGACCAAATAAAAACCAACTTCAAACATTGGAATTATTTTGATCTTTTAATAAAATAATATAGTATAATTCACTTAAAATTCTTCATTTAATTGTTTAATAGTCTGTAATTTGAAGCCAAGTTGTCATAAACTAGTTACAGAGAAAAACAAATGTATAGTAATGTCCATTTATTATATTTTATTATTTTTTAACCATTAAAATCATTAAATTAATATATTGTAAAACCTTGGTTATAGTTGATCATTTCAATACCATTAAAATCATATATTGTAAAACATTTATGATATATGAACTATGTATAATGGTCTGTAATGTTGAAACTAGATTGTTATAAAACTAGTTACATAGAAAAAATAAAAAATATATGAATGTCTATTTGTTATATTTTATTATTTCTTTAACCATTAAATTCATATATGATAAAACATTTACAATATATAAACTATAAATAATAGTATGTAATGTTGAAGCCAGATTGATAAACAAGTTATAGAGAAAAGCCAAAATATATAAATATACATTTATTTTATTTTATTTCTTAACCATTTAAACAAGTTACATAGAAAAGCCAAAATATATGAATATACATTTATTTTATTTTATTATTCATATATGTTTTCCACTATAAAAAAGGGTTTGTAGTTAGAGAGATTTGACCCCTTTTAGTTCTTGGTAGATCTTTCTAAAATGGATCTATGTTGCTTGGTAGATCCTTTATAAGATAGATCTATGCTGGTAAAAGCAAAGAAACAGAAACCCTTGAGAATGTTGTAATTTGGCATAGAAAAATAGCAGCATAAGTGTTTTAATTTCAGAATTTTAAAATAGAGTTTCACAAAAGTTAAAGGCTGTTAATTTTAAAACTATTGCTGCAAAAATTTCACGCCATTGCATTACGCTATAGGTAGAAAGAATAGATTTAAGCGTGATTTGTTAGAATAATCAACCCATAGTTAGCTACCTTAGACATTAATTAATCCAATTTTTGTCTTATTTGCCTAGTTTCCATATTCCACCTTATGAAAGTTGTCCTCCACACATCCAAAGTGGTCAAACTTGCTAAAATTGAGTCATGGAGCGCTTGGGAAACCACTTGGAATAAAATATGCTTTATTCCTAGCCTTCCTAGCGCATGCTTGCTTTTTCTGCTTTATTGCCTACTTTTTCTGAGTTTTAAGGCAATTGGGAAAGTTTGACTAGGTGAAGTTAACTTGTTTTTTTTCCTCATCATCCTCCACTATTTTCTCCTAAGAAAAGCATGTATGAGTTGTCCTTATAGAACCAGAGCCTGTCACGTCCCCATCCCTCAATCCGGCGAAGAGGACGCGACGAGCAGACCAATCAAAACACAACCGGGACAAACAGCCCATGAACATAAACAACAGTCAATAATGCTGAAAACTGCAAGTTTAAACAACATGCATAACAGGATGCATAGTCCATCATTTTACATGCACAATTACTCAATGCATAATTCTTTCATCAAACAGTGGAAGCAAACATACATTCCAGCATTAATCATGTTCATCATTATTCATTTACATCAATATAATTGCAGAGATAGAATAGCAGCACTTATCTGTGGATGAAGAATTCACCCGCAACCAGCTACGTCGCTGCAACGTTCCACCCAACCATAGGCCAGCTTGCTCATCAATCTCTCAGCAACGCTGCCACCCCCAAGCTGGGCATGATTCCTTCAGGATAAGGGTCAATTGCAGGCTTACACATAGCCAAGGGGACACAGAACAATGAACTAACACTGCTAGGTTCACAGGCTTTCAACAGACAAGCCAAGCCAGCACAGTCCATGGTTCAATCACTGCATACCAGCAGCCAAACAATCCCTTCACAGCTCTGTGAAGAAGTCATAAACAACAGGGGATAGCCCCAAACAATGGAGGAGCACAGCTCAAGTCCAAGGGACAACCCAGAGTTGGTTTTGGCCCTAACGTGGCCAAAACAGCTCAACCACAACATCCCAAACCAGGGAAACAACAGTGGTCCGATTTCACAACCAAATTGATGGCAACTATGCACAGTCCCAGAACAGGGAGACCCAGCCAACACACATGGGGAATCAACAATGACCCAAAACGAATTTGAGCACCCCAGCCCACAAAACGTGGATGAAAACAACAGCAACCCAATACGTGGGTTAAAACCACAGCCAGCAAAACGTGGGGAAACAACAGCCCCAAACAAAACAGTGAGCACGGCTCTCACATGGGAAGAACGCCCCAACCAGTCTGTGCGTGAGACCAAAAACAGGAAAAGAATTCTCTGCGTGAGAATGCCCAGCAAATAGAGAGGATGCGAATTGGCAATTCGTGGGTGCTCAGCAATTCGTGGAGAGAGGAAGAAAAATCTGCGTGAGACCAAAAACGCCCCCAAAAACCTATGTGTGAGGAGAAAACAACCAAAATCGTGGTAGAGTGTAAAACTGACCAGGGAAGAGTGCGTGAGGGAGAAGAATGGCCAGACATGGGTGGAGTGGGAAAATGGGTAAGGCTGACAGCCTGCCACAACCACCACCACTTCAGCAATAACTCCCCCAACCACCAGCTGAAGCATTAAAGAGGTTGACAAACAACCAAGGTGGCAAAACAACAAGGCAATAAAACATGGGTTTTTCCCCCATAACCCAGGTTTGACATCCCCACCCCTTATCCTTTGGAATCCATGCCCTTTTCATTCAACGTTTCACTGCCGTAGCTGGTTGTGGTTTTAGTTTTATTTGATGTGCGGTTTTACATGATGCCACATTAAAATGTGCCGGATAGCACTACATTCCATCGGCAATTATCCCCATTGCCCAAACATACACAACCAAATCGATGGTGGGGCTTTTTCCTTGAGCTCCTCACCACGATTAATTACAATATATACATCATGCAAACGGGGTCAAAACCGGGGACATTACAGAGCCCAATGTAGCTCCAGAGAAAATTAAATGGCACAACAGGAGGGATGAGGCCTATGGTCTCCTGTGTCTGAGCATATCTAGAGACCTCCTTTTCCATCTTGATGGATTAACATCACCAAATGAAGTATGGGAGAAGCTTGTTGATCTTTTTGGTAAGACCGATGAGATGAGGGGACATCAAATTGAAAATGAATTGATCTCCCTGAGTCCCAATAGCTTTGAATCCCTGCAACTCTATTTTTCCAAGTTCAAAGCCCTTGTTTTGCAGCTAAAACAGTGTGGGATCAAAAAGAAGGAGGAGCAACTAGTTTTGGCCATACTCTCGAAGATTGACCTTGACTATTCAGTGTTTGTCTTGACCTTCCATGCCACAAAGTTGACAGCTCGAGCCTGAAAAATGCCTAGCTTTGCAGATTTCATGGAATATCTCACACAAGAACAAGATAAATTGGTGATGATGGGCACCATCAAACCTTCCAAAGACCAAGCTCTGGTTGCTGGAGATT
>LPNX010170114.1:87355-120453 GCA_001517045.1 Pseudotsuga menziesii
TCTAAAGGTCCACCAATTGTATTGGGAGATGACTCTCTCACTGAAAGTTTGGGCAAAGGGAGGATTGATCTTGACCATGGTAAGTTCAGCAATGTATTGTATGTTCCAGGTATTACCTCTAACCTCTTATTAGTGTATCAGATGACCCACACAGGGTCTCCAAAGAAGGCCATATTCTCCCTTGATGAAGTTGATATCACAGAGATCTTAAGTGGTAAAGTCATTGTAAAAGGAGTTGCAAATCACACTTCGAAGGTATACATGTTCTCACACTTCCTACCGTACTCAAACCCCTTTGCTCTTCTGATTCATGCTAATGAGGCAAGCAAGATTTGGCATGAAATATTTGGCCACCTTAATCACAAGTATCTTTCTGATCTTAGTGAAAAATAAATGGTCATAGGGTTACCAAAGATTAAGTTTTCCAAAGGAGTCTGTCAAGGTTGCATCTTAGGAAAACACCTAGAGCATAAATTTGAGAAAGCTAGTCATGAGAGAACCTCTGCACCTCTTGAGTTGATCGACAGTGATGTTGCTGGCCCATTTCCTCATATGTCAATGAGCCAGGCCAAATAAGAATTGACATTCATAAATGACTTTTCCAGGTATTGCTGGGTTTACTTCCTGAAACACAAGTTTGAAGTTTTTGGCCTCTTCAAAGTCTTTAAGGCTTTGAAAACCAGTCTAGGAGGAAAATCAAGGTCCTCAGATATGAAAACGGTGGTGAGTATGTCAAGTCTGAGTTCATTTAATATTGTCTAGATGCAGGTATTCAGATGTAGCATTCTATCCCTTACACACCATAGCAAAATGGTGTTGTTGAGAGGAAGAACAGATCACTGAAAGAGATGGCAACATGCATGATGGAGGCTAATACTTTGCCACCAAAGTTTTAGGCCAAATCTATAAACTATGTAGCCTATATTCAGAATAGGGTGCCTCATAAACAACTTGATGGTATGACTCCTTTCGAATCATGGAGTGGGCATAAGCCATATGTGACCCATTTCAGGATTTTTGGCTCAAGGGCTTGGGCTAGAATTCCAACAGAAAAGAGGAAGGCTTTGCAACCCCAAAGCCAAGAGTGTCTATTTGTTGGGTACTCTCAATATTCAAAAGGGTACAAGCTGATCAATTTGAGCACAAACAAATCCTTCATTGAAAGGAGTGTTCAGTTCCAAGAAGAGCCTTTAGCAGCAGTGGAAGTTGGAGAATCCTCTTCACCACCAGAACCATTGAATGTAAGTGAAGAGATAGTTGAAGTTGCTGATTCTGATATGTCTGATAATGATGATTTAATTGCATATCCTAACAGTCTTACAAGACCAAAATGGGAAGCAAAGACCATTCATGCAGCTGGAGAACTGGCTGGAAATCCTAATGATCCTAGGAGGACTAGATCTCAGTTTGAGAGTGCTTTGTGTGTGAAAGACCCTTTGTTTGCAGAGAAATGCTATCTGATGGTTAAATTGGACCCACAGACATATGAAGATTCAACACATGATCCAAGATGGCAAACAGCCATGAAAGAAGAGTTCAGCTCACTCCAGAAGAACAACACTTGGGAGCTGGTTGATCTTCCCCCAGGGAGGAAGCCAGTTCAGTGTAAGTGGGTTTACAAAAACAAATTTTATGCTGATGGTTCACCTTTGAAATAGAAGGAAATATTGGTAGCCAAGGGCTACTCACCAGTACATGGCATAGACTACAATGAGACCTTTGCACCAGTGGCAAAGATGGACTCCATCAGGCTAGCCTTAGCCATTGCAGCTTCGAAGCAGTGGGAGGTACACCACATGGATGTGAAGTGTGCTTTCCTGAATGGAGATCTTACTGAAGATATTTAGATGTATCAGCCTCAAGGATTTGCTACTAATCCATCTCTTGTGTGCAGGCTAAAGAAATCATTGTATGGGCTTAAGCAAGCCCCCAGGGCTTGGTATGCCAAGATTGATAGCGTTTTGCCATCATTGAATTTTGTTCGATGCAAGTCAGATCCAAATGTATTTTTGAAGCTGATTCATGGTTCATTAATGATTATTTTCTTATATGTTGATGACCTTCTCATTACAGGAACCTCAAAGGATGAAATTTCCTCCTTGAAGGATGCAATGAACCATGCATTCTCTATGACTGATTTGGGCTTATTGAGCCAATTCTTGGGACTCGAGATTACTCAAACCAAACATGGAATCAAAGTACATCAGTCCAAGTATGCCTTGGATTTTCTGAACAAGTTCAACATGAAGGACTGCAAGCCAAGCAAGACTCCCTTCCTTTCAAGAGTTAACCTTGAAGAAGCAGATTCTTCACCTATGGTAAATAATACACTGTATAGGCCACTGATTGGGTGTTTGCTGTACCTTACACATACTTGACCTGATATTTCTTATGTAGTAAGTGTGGCTTCAAGATACATGGATCAGCTTCATGAGATCCATTGGAGGGCAGCCAAAAGGATCCTTAACTTTGTTCAAGGAACAAGGACTCATGGGATCTTCTACAAAGCTAAATCTGATCTTGATTTGATTGGGTTTATTGACAGTGATTGGGAAGGTGACAACACAGATCAAAATTCAACATAAGGATATGTGTTCATGCTTGCTGAAGTACCAATCAGCTGGTTAAGCAAGAAACATAGTGCCATTGCACTCTCATCTACAGAAGCAGAGTACAGAGGAGTTGTAAATGCAGCAACTTAATGTTTATGGTTGCAGGGGTTACTTGGTGAGTGTGGCTTCGAATTAGAATACTCAACTACTATATATTGTGATAATCAGAGTACCATTCGAATCTACAATGATACAATTCAAAGACAGAGAACCAAACACATTGAGATCCATATGCACTACATCAGACAGCTTGTGCATGATGGCACCATTCACCTACTCTTCTGTTCATCTTCAGAACAAGTAGCAGATATATTCACCAAATTTTTTTGTGAGAAACAATTCAGCAATCTCAAATCACTATTGGGGATTGTTGATCATGCTGTGAAGCATGAGTGATGACAATATTTTCAAATTTTGTTTTATTGTCCATGTTTAAGGGAGGATTTTTCCCACTGGGTTTTTCCCTCTTTCCTTGGTTAAATGGACATGCAGTATGTAAAGGGTGACTAAGCCTTGTTGCTAGGCCCTATAATCTTCTGATATTTTACTCATAACTCAGGCTTAAGGGGGGGTGTTAGAATAATCAACCCATAGTTAGCTACCTTAGACATTAATTAATCCAATTTTTGTCTTATTTTCCTAGTTTCCATATTCCACCTTATGCAAGTTGTACTCCACACATCCATGTGGAAATTAAGGCCAGCAATAGATTAATTTTACTCACAACAATTATCAATTGATCATGCAAAATCACTCACAAAAGAGACTGAATATGGAGCTGTAACACTGAATTGTATTAACTGAGTGTACAATAGCCAACCCTATAATAGCATAGGCTACTGAATAAATAGAATACATCAAGGATTCGAATTCATGAGGAGAAATCCAAATCTAGCATAAAGCAGGCTTACCAAAAATAAGCAAATCCCCCATAGGTGTAAAAAGTTGATCCCAAATTTGTCATGGAGCTCACGAATTAGCAAAAAGGCATAGGCAAGCTAAAGAGGGGTGGAATGGCAGCTCATACATGCTTTTGCATGGAGAAAAGAGAGGAGGATGTGTAGGACAAAAAACTAGTCAACCTCACCTAGTCTAGCTTTTCCTTTTGCCTTAAAACATTGAAAAAGCAGGGAATAAAGCAGAAAAAGTAGAAGGACACCTAGGAGGCCAGGAATAAATCAAATTTGATTCCTTGGGCTTTCCCTTGTGCTACATGAGTCAAATAAGGCAAGTTTGACCTCTATGGATAGGTAAATGACAACTTGCACAAGGTGGGACACATGAACTAGGCAAATAAGACAAAAATAATGAAATTAATGTCTAAGGTAGTAAACTATGGGTTAATTATTCTAACACCCCCCCTTAAGCCTAACTTATGAGTAATATATCAGAAAAATATAGGGCCTAGCAACAAGGCTTAGTCACCCTTTTACATATTGCATGTCCATACAACCAAGGAAAGAGGCAAAACCAACTTGGGAAAATCCTCCCTTAAACATGGACTGTAAAACAAAATTTGGAAATCTTCTCTTCACTCATGCTTCTCAGCATGATCAGCAATCCCCAACAGTGATTTGAGATTACTGAAGGTCTTCTCACAAAATTCTTGGGTGAAGATATCAGCTACTTGTTCTGAAGATGAACAGAAGAGTAGGTGAATGGTGCCATAATGCACAAGCTCTCTGATGTAGTGCATATGGATCTCAATGTGTTTGGTTCACTGCTTCTGAACTGGATCTTTGCAGATTCGAATGGTACTATGGTTATCACAGTAGATGGTAGTTGAGTACTCTGATTCGAAGCCACACTCTCCAAGTAACCCCTGCAACCATAAACATTGAGTTGCTGCATTAACAACTCCTCTGTACTTTGCTTCTGTAGATGAGAGTGCAATGGCACTCTGTTTCTTGCTTGACCAGCTGATTGGCCCTTCTGCAAGCATGAACACATATCCTGATGTGGACTTTTTGTCTATGCTATCACCTGCCCAATCACTATCAGTAAATCCAATCAAATCAAGATCAGATTTTGCTTTGTAGAAGATCCCATGTGTCCTTGTTCCCTGAACAAAGTTAAGGATCCTTTTGGATGATTTCCAATGGATCTCATGAGGCTGATCCATGTATCTAGAAGCCACAATTAATGCATAACAAATATCAGGTCTAGTATGTGTCAGATACAACAAAAATTCAAGCAATTGCCTATACAGTGTATTGTTTACCATAGGTGAAGAATCAACTTCTTCTAGCTTCACTCCTGAAAGGAAAGGAGTTTTTCTTACTTTGCAATCTTGCATTCTGAATTTGATCAGAAAAACCAAGGCATATTTGGACTGGTACACCTTGATTCCAGCTTTGGTTTGAACAATCTCGAGCCCCAGAAATTGACTCAAGAGCCCCAAATCTGTCATGGAGAAGGCTTGGTTCATAACACTCTTCAAGGAAGCAATCTCATCCTGTGAGTTTCCTGTAATGAGGAGGTCATCAAAATATAACACAATGATCATTAATGAACCATTAACTAACTTCAAATAGACATTTGGATCTGATTTGTACCGAACAAAATTCAGTGATAGCAAGAAGCTATCGATCTTGGCATACCAAGCCCTGGGGGCTTGCTTTAGCCCATACAACGACTTTCTCAACCTGCACACAAGAGAAGGGTTAGTAGCAAAACCTTGAGGCTGCTGCATATATATCTCTTCAGTGATATCTCCATTCAGGAAGGAACACTTTGCATCCATGTGATGTACCTCCCATTGCCTTGAGGTTGCAATGGCTAGAGCTAGCCTGATGGAATCCATCTTTGCCATTGGGGCAAAGGTCTCATTGTAATCTATGCCATGAACCTGTGAGTAGAATTTGGCTACCAATCTATCCTTGTACTTCAGTGGTGAACCATCAGCAGCAAATTTGGTCTTATAGACCCACTTACACTGGACTAGCTTTCTTCCTGGAGGAAGATCCACTAGCTCCCATGTGTTGCTCTTCTGGAGTGAGCTGAACTCTTCCTTCATGGAAGCTTGCCATATTGGATCTCCTACTGCTTCTTCATATGTTTGAGGATCAGACTCCACCATCAAATAGCATTTTTTAGCAAACATAGGATCCTTCATGCATAGACCACTCTCAAATTGAGATCTAGTCCTCCTTGGGTCATTGGGATCCCCAGCTAGCTCTCCTGCTGCATGTAGTGTCTTGGCTGCCCATTTTGGCCTTGTAGGGATGTTAGGGTCTACAATAAACTTATCTCCATCAGACAAATTAGAATCAGCATGTTCAACAAACTCTTTACTTACTTCTTGAGGTTCAGGTGGTGAAGAGGCTTCACCAACTTCCACTGTTGCAAGGGGTTCTTCTTCAAACTGAACACACCTTTCAATGAAGGCTTTGTTTGTCCTCAAATTTATCAGCTTGTACCCTTTTGAATCTTCATAGTATCCAACAAAAAAATACTCTTGGATTTGGGGCTGCAAAGCCTTCCTCTTCTCTGTTGGAATCCTAGCCCATGCCTTTGAGCCAAAAATCCTGAAATGGGTCACATCTGGCTTGTGCCCACTCCATGCTTCGAAGGGAGTCATACCATCAAGATGTTTGTGAGGCACCCTATTCTAGATAACTGCTGCATAGTTGATAGCTTCGTCCCAGTACTTTGGTGGAAAAGTTTTGTCCTCCATCATGCATGTTGCCATCTCCTTCAGTGATCTGTTCTTCCTCTTAGCAACACCATTCTGCTGTGGTGTGTAAGGGATAGAATGTTGCATCTGAATACCTGCATCTGCACAATAGTTAATAAAATCAGACTTGACATACTCACCACCATTGTCAGATCTGAGGACCTTGAGTTTCCTCCCAGACTGGTTCTCAACCAAAGCCTTAAAGAATTTGAATAGGCCAAAAAATTCATACTTGTGTTTCAGGAAGTAAACCCAGCAATACCTGGAAAAGTCATCAATAAAGGTCAATGCATATTTGTCCTGAATCATGGACATATGAGGGAATGGGCCAGCAACATTACTGTGGATTAGCTCGAGGGGTGCAGAGGTTCTCTCATGATTAGGTCTCTCAAATTTTTGCTCTGGGTGTTTTCCTAGGATACAACCTTGGCAGACTCCTTTGGAAAATTTTTATCTTGGGCA
Organism: Pseudotsuga menziesii; assembly: GCA_001517045.1. Lineage (NCBI taxonomy): Eukaryota > Viridiplantae > Streptophyta > Pinopsida > Pinales > Pinaceae > Pseudotsuga > Pseudotsuga menziesii. Next base: position 94,106 of record LPNX010170114.1, read on the forward strand.
ACCCTATGACAATCTCTTTTTCACTAAGATCAGACAAATACATGTAATTTAGGTGGCCAAATATTTCATTCCATAGCTTGCTAGCTTCATTAGCATGAATCATAAGAGCAGAGGGGTTTGAGTAGGGTAGGAAGTGTGAGAACATGTATACCTTTTGAGCATGATTTGCAACTCCTTTTGCAATGACTCTAGCACTTGAGATATCTGTGATCTCAAATTCATCAGGGGAGAATATGAATTTCTTAGGAGACCCAGTGTGAGTCATCTGATACACTGATAGAAGGTTGGAGGCAAGACCAGGCACATACAACACATTGCTGAACTGACCATGATCAAGATCAATCCTCCCTTTGCCCAAACTTTGTGAGGACCCTGCAGCAAACAAGTAATCAAAATACACGATATAGCAGCAGAACTCAAAATCACTTTTATATTAATCGCAGGCCACTTCGAGGGGGAAACCTCCTTTGAGCAAGCTCAATACAAAATAACTTCATGGTGACTTCCTTGGCCTTAACACACACTTATATAATAAAAATAGGCGCCAATACTATGGGTCAAAACCATGGGCCAATATAAACTATGGATCAACAAATACTACAGGTGGCTTACAAAGCATATGCACCCAACAACAATAACACAAACTATGGATCAACAAATACTACAGGTGGCTTACAAAGCATATGCACCCAACAACAATAACACAAACTATGGATCAACATTTACTATGGGACGACTTACAAAGCATATGTGTCCAACAACAATATACTAACATGGTAAAGAGAAGGATTGACATGGGTTCCTAACATCCCCTGCCCCTTAGAAAAAGCTTTGTCCTCAAAGCTTTAGATGTGGAAATTGTCGCTGAATCTGAAGGAGTGGTTCCCACGTAGCATCCTCGGGCTGCATTCTGTGCCATTGAATTAAGACCTCTGTGATAGAGAGAGAGCGAAGCTGAAGAGTGCGCTTATTGAGGACAGCCTCCGGCTCCAAAAAGATGGATCCTTCATTATCCAGTTCTGGTAAAATAGTTTGGCATTTGATGTTGGTGCCAAGAAATTTCTTTAGACAAGAGACATGAAATACTGGATGAATGCGGGAAGAAGGCAGAAGTTCCAATTTATAAGCAACAGACCCAATCTTTTGAAGAATCCTATATGGCCCATAGAACTTTGGAGCGATCTTATGACGCCCTTTGAGTTTTAGTGAGGATTGCTTGTAAGGATGGAGACGAAGAAAAACCATATCACTGGCTTCAAAAGTGCGCTAAGAATGGTGTTGATCAGCTTGTTGCTTCATGCGATTTCTTGCCATGTGAATATTTTCGCGCAAAATGTGAAGAACCTCATTGTGGTTTCAAAGGATCGCGTCAACTGCTTGAACTGGAGAACTGCTGGGGGTGTAAGGAAGAAGAACTGGCGGTGCCTGACCATAAACTGCTTCATATGGAGTCATTTTAGAGGCAGTGTGGTAAGAGGTATTGTACCACCATTCAGCGAGAGGGAGCCACTTTGCCCACTGATGTTGTTGCTCAGAGGAGAAGCAACGAAGATAAGTTTCCAATCATTTATTGATAATTTCAGTCTGACCATCTGTTTGGGGGTGATAACCTGAACTCATCTTCAGTTTGGTGCCAGTGTGGTGAAAGAGTTCTGTCCAAAAATGACTGGTGAAAGTCACATCATGATCTGAGACAATGGAAGAAGGCATTCCATGAAGACGAAAGATCTGGTCCAGGAAAATTTGAGCAACGGAAGAGGCTGTATAGGGATGGCTGAGAGCACAAAAATGACTATATTTGGAGAGGCGATCAACCACAACCAAAATCACAGTCTTCCCTACAGATTTAGGGAGCCCTTTAATGAAATCCATAGAAATATCTGTCCAGATTCGGGTAGGTATGGGCAAGGGCTCGAGCAATCCCGGAAGGGGTGTTGTTTCACCCTTATTGCACTGGCAAGTATCACATTCAACCACCATCTGTTGAATTGTCCTTTTCATGCCCTTGCAAAATAATTTGCGCCGTTCCCGTTCATACGTTTTGAGAAAACTAGAGTGCCCAGCTGACGGAGAAGCATGGAGTTCATAGAAGATAGCTTGTTGAAGAGCTGTGTTCTGGGAAAGCACCAGACGACCCTTGTATCTCAGTGAAGCACCATCCCAAGAGTAATGTGGGACAGCAGAAGGGTTGTTCTCCAAGCGTTGGATGATGTGAGATAATGAAGAGTCATTGACATAACCCTATTGAACCGAGTGCAACCAATATGGAATAGGCATAGAAATAGCGGAAAGAGAACCTTGGTCATCAAATGTGCGAGAAAGGGCATCTGCCACAATATTGTCCTTACCCTTCTTATAAGTGATCTCATAGTCATAACCCATGAGTTTGCTAACCCATTTTTGTTGTGCTAGGGAGGATACACGCTGTTCTAGGAAATATTTCAGACTCTGGTGATTAGTCTTGATGCAGAAATGATTCCCTAAGAGGTAGGGTCGCCACTTTTGTACTGCATGCAAAATAGCCATCATTTCCTTCTCATATGTAGAGGCAGCTAAATTCTTACCGGAAAGGGCTTTGCTGGTGAACGCAATGGGGTGTTCATCTTGAAGGAGAACAGCACCAAGTCCATTTCCGCAAGCATCACTCTCAATAGTGAAGGGCTTGGAAAAATCGGGCATAGCTAGAATAGGTGTAGTACACATAGCTTGTTTCAGCTTGTCAAATGCACACTCAGTAACATGTGTCTATGTAAAAGCATCCTTTTTCAACAGAGCAGTTAATGGAGCTGCAATATTCCCATAATCCTTGACAAACTTGCGGTAGTAGCCCGTCAACCCCAAAAAACCACGAAGGCTCTTGAGTGTCTTAGGAGGCGGCCAATTGTTCATGGCAGCAATTTTGGCAGGATCCACATGAACCCCTTGTGCTGAGATAATATGCCCGAGATACTCAACTTCCTTTTGGCCAAAAACACATTTAGACTTTTTGGCATGGAGATGATGATCAGAAAAAAGTTGCATTACAAGAGCCAGATGCTGGAGATGTTCAGCCCATGTTTTACTGTAGATGAGGATATCATCAAGAAATACTAGAATGAATTTCCGCAAATAGGGTCAGAATATTTTATTCATCAAGGCCTGGAATGTGGAAGGAGCATTAGTGAGACCAAAGGGCATGACCAAAAACTCGTAGTGGCCATCATGTGTGTGGAAAGCTGTTTTAGGGATATCATCCTCATGACCTCGAATTTGATGATACCCAGAGCGAAGATCCAACTTGGAGAAAAATTGAGCACCATGAAGCTCATCAAGAAGCTCATCAACAACAGGAATTGGAAACTTATCCTTGATGGTGAGGTGATTAAGTGCTCGGAAGTTAATGCAGAGGCGCCATGACCCATCTTTTTTGCGGACAAGAAGAACTGGTGAGGAAAAGGAACTTGTGCTTGGGCGAATAATACCTTGCTTCAGTAAGTCCCTAACAAGGAGTTCAATCTCTGTTTTTTGGTGAAATGGGTAGCGATAGGGCCTGATGTTGGGAGGAATGCTACCAGGAAGGAGCTGAATACGATGGTCCTCTGGTCGTGAAGGTGGAAGTCCCACTGGTTCAGCAAAAACACCTGTATATCAATCCTGAATTTGTTAGAGATCCAAAGGAGTAGTGGGGGCCGCTGATGGTTGCATTTGAATGGAATGGAGCTGAGCGATGACACCATGGGAACTCTTCTTAAGGAGTTTTTCCATGCGATGTGAACTGATGATGCTGAGAGACCCTAGTTGTAATCCTTTCAATGTGTATTTGTGTCCATCGGGGGAGAACTGCATCCAAAGTTCAGCAAAATCCCATAATATGGGGCCAAGTGTGCGCAGCCATTGAGCGCCCAAAACCACATCACATCCACCTAAGGTCAAGGAAAACATGTCAGAGCAGAGGTTATAATATTCCATAGAGATACGCACATTACGACACTTCCCTTTGCAAGGTAAAGTGCCCCCATTGGCAACCATGACTTCAAAGTTGGAGCAAGGATGGATAAAACAATCAGCTTGTTTGGCGATCCGAGGGTCAATGAAATTATGAGTGCTACCAGAATCAATGAGTATTGTAAGAGGAAGCTTCTTGAAGTAACCGCGTACCCACATTGTTTGGGGGGCAGTGACTTCGGTTAAAGCATGGAGGGATATCTCGGGCTGGTCGTCCTGAGATGGAGGGTCAGTAGGCGGCTCCTGAGTGTCAACCGGAGCATCCATTGTATCGGAAGCTTCTTCACCAATTTCAGAGGCAGGTGGAGAATCCACATCCAAGAGATAGAGCTTTTGTTGAACACATCGATGTCCCCGACTGAATTTCTCATCACAATTATAACAAATCCCTTTTTCTCTGCGTGCCTGCATCTCTGTTTCAGACAAATGCTTGATTGGAGGTGAGCGAGGAGCTGGCGGAATGGGAGGTCGTTGAGAACCTATATTTCGGAAGGGAACAAAAGAGGATTTGGAGTGCTGTTGGGCTTCCATCTTGTCTTCTTCCAACTTAGCCAACCCCAGGGCTTCCATCATTGTGTTGGGACTGAACATTTTGACCTCAGAGCGAATTGCATCCTTTAGACCACTGATAAAACAACTCCGGTAGAAGTCATCCGGTAATCCTTCAGTGTGATTAGCTAGTTTCTCAAATTTAGTTTGATACTCTTTCACAGTGCCAATTTGGCGAAGTTTAGTGAGAGCTCCTGTGAAGTCATCAAAAGCACTAGGACCAAATCATTGCAAAAGGAGCTGGCAAAAATCAGGCCATTTTGGCTCTTCATGAGCCTTGATGTACCAACGATACCATTGAAGAGCTTCCTGTTCTAAATGAAAGGAGGCAAGTGGAACTTGGTGGACATCAAAAGTATTATGAAGACTGAAATACTGTTCTGCACGATAGATCCATCCAGTCGGATCAGTACCAGTGAAGCGAGGAAAATCTAGCTTTGGACCGCGAAAATTGCTGGAAGAAGAGAACCCATTGTTTGACGAAGACTTGGACTGTCGTCTGGTTTTCATAGCTGAATGCTCAAGATGGAGACCGAGAAATTTTTCATCCAGTTCCCGGAGTTTGGCTTGGATGGCTGCAAGTGCTTCCTCCATGGTTTTTGCTCCTGTGCGGGTGACAACCATAACCAGGAGTTTTTTTTTTTTTTTTTTTTGGGGGGGGGGAAGTGGGTAGAAAAACAAAAACAGAAACGGTTTCAGTAGAGGAAAATCTGGATTTGGGAAAAAATAAGAAGGGTAATTTGGGTTTGAGTAAGTTTTGGACACTGTCAAAAGGACAGGGAAGCAAAAAATGGGTATTTTAGGAGCGGGGTGAAGGAATGAGAAAATTTGGTAGAGAGGGACAAAGAAGCAGAATGAGGAAAGGAATACGGTGGCAAAATTTGAAGGCGTTTGGGTGAAAATCGAAGGAGTCAGCGCAAACCCTAAAAATAGACAAATGTGGGATTTCGGGTTTTGGGAAGTGGAATTTGGGATAGGGTCTTCAGGAATGAAATATGCAGAATGGAATTGCGGAGGTGTCAGTGAAGTTTTAGGGAAAATAGAGTTGAAACCAAGGAGATATGGCCAAAAAATAGAATTATATATATAAATATATATATATATATATATATTTTTTTTTATTGTTTTTTTTCTTTTTCAGGAAGGGATCTGCAACGGTGCGAAAGTGATTGGAAATAGTGGAATCTGCAATGGCGTGGAAGTGATCGGCAAAAAATGGATCTGTAATGGCGCGGAACTGACCGGCAACAGTTCTGGACAGAGGAAATATGCGATTGTGCAACTGAAAATAGATATGGACCCTAGGTATGTGCGGCTTCCTATCGGTTCAAGGGATTCACTCGGCCACCAATGCTGTTTGATGGCTTGCGTATTGGGGCAGTACCCCTCACTCCACGGCTCAGGTAAAACTGATAACCGCTTGGCCACAAATGATAGTTCTTGGTTTACCTCACGGGTGGGAACTAGTCAATCAGGTAGGGGTCGTTGCCATTTTCGCTGGTAGGTCCTCTCAATGGGCCAGCTACTTCGGGGTTCCTGTGGTACTCCTCACAATGAGTTTTAGGGCTTATGCCCAAGTACTTCCCACAGTTAAATGGATAGGGATTATTCCCAGATCTGAACCTGCAACAGAAGTGAGAAAAAAAAAATTTGGGAAGAAATTTCACCCGACGAGCCCAAGAAAGCGCTCTGATACGAGATGTGAGGACCCTGCAGCAAACAAGTAATCAAAATACACGATATAGCAGCAAAACTCAAAATCACTTTTATATTAATCGCAGGCCACTTCGAGGGGGCAACCTCCTTTGAGAAAGCTCAATACAAAATAACTTCACGGTGACTTCCTTGGCCTCAACACACACTTATATACTAAAAATAGGCGCCAATACTATGGGTCAAAACCATGGGCCAATATAAACTATGGATCAACAAATACTACAGGCGGCTTACATAGCATATGCGCCCAACAACAATAACACAAACTATGGATCAACAATTACTATGGGACGACTTACAAAGCATATGAGTCCAAAAACAATATACTAACACGGTAAAGAGAAGGATTGACATGGGTTCCTAACAAACTTTCAGTGAGAGAGTCATCTCCCAGTACTATAGATGGTCCTTTCGACTTGTCCAGTGAGGAGAAGGCCTCCTTAATCGAAACCATGTGTCTTGAAGCTCCAGAATCAATGATAAAACTGGGTGAGCTTGATGTGCCAGCAACCAATGCATGAACTGTCTCTCTGTCATCTGAACTTGATCCTCCTTCTCTCTTCTTTGAGCTTTCTGGAAGGGAGATGTCATTCTTCTCCAGGAGTTGGGTCAGCATATCAATCTGCTTTTTCATACAAGAGCTTTCAGTGTGATTGCCCTTATTGCAGTATGCGCACTTGTTCATTTCACCTTTGTTTTTCTTCTTCTGGTAGTTCTTCTTGGAACCTTGTGGCTCCTCCGGAGACTGTTTCTTGTCTCTCTTTTTCTCAGGTGGCTTTTTAGATTTCTTTTTGCTTTTTGAATCCTCCTTTGAATATCCAGCAACCAGTGCTTGGTCTTTGGATGGTTTGATGGTGCCCATCATCACCAGCTTGTCCTGTTCTTGTGTGAGAGATTCCATGAAATCTGCAAGGCTAGGCATCTTCCAGGTTCGAGCTGTTAGTTTTGTGGCATAGAAGGTAAAAAAAAACACTGAGTAGTCAAGTCCTAGCTTCGATAGGATGGCCAGGATGAGCTGATCATCTTTCTTCTTGATACCACACTGCTTCAGCTACAAAACTAGTGCTTTGAACTTGGAGAAATATAGCTACAGTGATTCAAAGCTACTGGGACTCAGAGAAATCAGCTCATTTTCGATCTGATGTCCCCTCATCTCATCTGTCTTTCTAAACAGATCAGAAAGCTTCTCCCATACTTCATTCGGTGATGTTAATCCATCGATATAGAAAAGGAGGTCTCTGGAAATACTCAGACACAGGAGGCCATAGGCCTCATCCCTCCTGTTGTGCCATTTAATCTTCTCTGTAGCTGCATTGGGCTCTGCTTCTGTTGCCATAGTCACCCTGTAGAGGCCTTTCGCTCTCAACAGTATTTACATCTCTGCCTTCCATTCAAAAAAGTTGAAGGGAGTCAAGATAGTTTTCTGTGATTGATCCATAGCTCTAGAAAATCTGTCCCGGCTGTCAGTAGAAGGCTCCCAGTCACCGATGTCGAACCTGCAAAAAAATTTTGAAGGAGAGAAAACAACCTACAATGGCTTTGATACCATGTGGAAATTAAGGCCAGCAATAGGTTAATTTTACTCACAACAATTATCAATTGATCATGCAAAATCACTCACAAAAGAGACTGAATATGGAGCTGTAACACTGAATTGTATTAACTGAGTGTACAATAGCCAACCCTATAATAACATAGGCTGCTGAATAAATAGAATACATCAAGGATTCAAATGCACGAGGATCAATCCAAATCTAGCATAAAGCAGGCTTACCAAAAATAAGCAAATCCCCCATAGGTGTAAAAAGCTAATCCCAAATCTGTCATGGAGCTCACGAATTAGCAAAAAGGCATAGGCAATCTAAAGAGTGGTGGAATGGAAGCTCATACATGCTTCTGCATGGAGAAAAGAGAGGAGGATGTGTAGGACATAAAACTAGTCAACCTCACCTAGTCTAGCTTTTCCTTTTGCCTTAAAACACTGAAAAAGCAGGGAATAAAGCAGAAAAAGTAGAAGGGCGCCTAGGAGGCTAGGAATAAAGAAGATTTGATTCCTTGGGATTTCCCATGTGCTACATGAGTCAAATAAGGTAATTTTGATCTCTATGGATAGGTAAATGACAACTTGCACAAGGTGGGACACATGAACTAGGCAAATAAGACAAAAATAATGAAATCAATGTCTAAGGTAGTAAACTATGGGTTGATTATTCTAACAATCCAAAGTGGTCAAACTTGCTAAAATTGAGTCATGGAGCACTTGGGAAACCACTTGGAATCAAATCTACTTTATTCCCGGCCTTCCTAGCGCATGTTTGCTTTTTCTGCTTTATTGCCTGCTTTTTCTGAGTTTTAAGGCAATTGGGAAAGTTTGACTAGGTGAAGTTAACTTGTTTTTTGTCCTCATCATCCTCCACTCTTTTATCCTAAGAAAAACATGTATTATTTTTCCTTCCATTATCTATTAGCTTTCCTAATTGATTTATCCAATTCGTGAGCTCCTAGACAGATTTGGAAATTGCTTTATGCACCTATGGGGGATTTGCTTAGATTTAGTAAGCCTGATTTTGACCAAATTTGAATGGGATCCTTTTGCATTCAAATATCTCATGTAATTATTTATTGTGGTAGCCTATGACTTCACAGGGTTGGCTATTGTACACTTATTCAATACATATTAGTGTTCAGCTCCATATTCAGTCTCCTTTGTGTGTAATTTGCATGTGTAATTGGCAATTTTTGTGAGTGTACTTGTTCTAACACCTGGGTTCAATTTCCACATGACATATATTCATATTCTATCTACAATCAAATCTTCATATTCTCTTTGCAATCAAGAAAAGAAACGAAAGGGATGATGCAATCAAGAAAAGAACTGAAAGGCATGATTCTTGGCAAAACAGTCAATACAACTCTCACACTACAAGAAGAGATCTTTGTATTCACAAAATGAAAATGAAAATAAAAATCCTTTGTGTAAGCATCACATAATGAAAAATCAACCATAAACAATCCAGTCATAAGAATCCTTGGATTTCTCATCATTTTCCCTAGGATTTGGCCAATGCAATTATTTGATTCATACAAACACAGGTCCATGCTAATATTGCCCTGCCAAATGATGGTTACGATTCGTGCAATGTTTTCCATAGTTGTATAGATGAAAATAATGGAATATTACACCCGAAAACCAGATTGGACTACATTATTACATCAACAAACTTATTTATGTATCAAATCTCGCGATCCATCTCCAAGCTTGAAGACCTGCTCATTTCACAGTCATTTTCAAAACTGTTGTTAAATATGAAATCAATCATCCTTTCTAGAAGGTTTATAAAAGATTAAATCTCAATTTTATGATTCTACATTCAGTAAAACCAATAAAAAATGAAAAAATTTACCAAAATTGATCTCAGTTCCATATCAAATCAGTTCCATATCAAGAACATCAAGAAACAACAGTCCAAGAACATCAAGAAACAACGGTCTAGTATACTTACTCGTTTGACGATTTGGAGGAGCTATACTTGAATCCTTCCTGATCCGGCCCTACACCGATTGTACTACCGCATGTTGCTATGGTTCTCATGCTATCGATCAAGGCCTCCATGTTGGATTCCTCGGAGAGAATTTTCGTGAGCTGGTCAGGCAAAATGACGAGCTTTACTCGCCAAACGCCATTTTTGTGCTTAGACAGCATTTCCATGCACGGTTTCTTGTACTTTGAAATAGTGGAAATGGTGTATGTTGAGATCTTAGGAAGGAGCTGATCTGAGCCCCCACAGGACGACATGCAACATGAAGATGCAAGTAGAGATGAAAGATCGTCAATGAGGCCCCCATCATGATCAATGTGACCACCAGTGAGGTCTAGTAGTCCTCTGCCTTGCTTGTGGTGATCAAGAGGAAGCAGGTAATACAATTCTCTGTTGAGAAGCTCCTCGTTACAGGGCAGGGGAGGGGAATTTATCACACCGGGATGGAAAATTCCATGGCCGGGGTAATCGTTGGTAATGCATTGGGAGCTCAAGGAAAAGGCCCCACCATGGATTTAGTATCTTATGTATCAGCGATTAAAATCGATGTCGATGGTTTATGTGCTAGCCAGGCACAATATGTTTTGAGACATCATGTAAAATGCAAATTAATAAAAATAACACAACTAGATATGCATCGCAACGCTAAAGAGATGGGGGCATGATTTCACAAGGAATAGGGAGGGAAAAAATTCAAACCCTTGAGCCAATAGGGTAAAGTCAAATGTCTAAGGGAGAACCCATAAAGCTGTCAAATACCCATTTTATCTTTTTGTGCCTAGTCATCTAGAAGTTGGTTGGGGAAAGTTAATGCATGGGAAGAGTATGGGAGTCAAATTCGAATTTCAGAAGCCACCCATTTTTGGAAAATGTGTTTTTGACTTCTTAGGAAAGTAAATGCTTGGAAATGCATGCCCAACCCATTATTCACCCATACGTTTTTCTCTGTCATGCAGTTGGAGCTCTGGGCTCTCCCCTTCATGTTTTTGTCGTTGTTTCCTCATTCCACAGGGGCAGAATCCATTTTTGGTATTGTTCAATGAATGGGAAGAGGAGATTCACGTTCTAGGGGTTTTTAGAGGCCGTGTTTTCCTCCCTCATGCAACTGGAGTTTGTTGTTCTCTCCCCTTCATGTTTTCTGTAGTTTCTCCATTTGTTTCCATGGCTAGGAAGTTGTTTTTGTGTTGCTGAGTCCATGTGCAACAAGGATTCACGTTTTTGGTGTTTGTCGGGGTTGTATTTTTCCTCGTAATGCCAAAGAATGCTTGTTGAAATCGTTTTTGGTTCCCATGGTGTTTTTCCCCATTTTACCAATCCATTTTTTGTTATGCTCCGTGGTTGGGAAGATATATCGACAAATTGGGGGTTTATAGAGGTCGTTTTTTTCCTCTGTGAAGCCATTAAACATTTCTTGAAACAATTTTCTCGCATGGGTCATTTTTCCCTAATTACGATTTTCGATTTTGGTTCCCAGGATGTTTGCATTAGAATTTGAATGCCATTTAGATCTTCAAGCAGATATTTTTGATAATGTTTGCAGCAATTGAATGGAGAATGAAAATACAAACTAAGAAAAACAAACCACACAGGAAATGAACAAGTATTGCTCAAGAATTTATAGTATATTCATCATGATAATATTCGGTGTTACAATAGTTTACATAGGTAGAATTCGAATCCTCCAAGTGGATATGACTATATCTAACTGAATCTCTAACTCAAGGTCTCCCAATCAATATTAGAGTCCAAGTAGACAACTCCCTGATGACCAATAAATCTAACAACCACTGACAGCTAGTTAACTCAATGCAACTGAGTGTGGTAGGTAGGAAAAGTGCTCCTCCCCATGCAACCATGTATTATCCATGCATTAGTAGTGCTAGCCTAACTGACTATGAAGTAACTGAATGTAACTAAGGGCTAACTAAGACTAACTAGTACTAACACAAATTAATTGAAGTAGGTTGGTGCCAGGACTCCTAGTGGCTCATAAAATGTAGGGTTTGGTCTAGGAGGTGGCCGAACTGATGCATGCACATGCAGTAAGTGGAAGTTAACCTCTAGTAGTGTTCCCCTCACTTCAATGACTGATACATGTGTCCCAATTGAACCAAGTGGACCCAATTGTACTAGTGGACCCAATTAATTAATTAAGCTTCCTAAGTTAGGCTAATTAATCTAATAGAAAGTATGAACAAGGGAGGATTAATAATCCTAACACCCCCCTTGAATCTTAACTTGGACAACTGTGGGCCCTGGTAACAAGACCATAGGTCACCCAATATACAATCTAAGAGACATAATACAAATGAGGTAGGAAAACCTCTTAGGAAACCCCCCCTCAAGATAGGAACTAAGAATCAAGCCTTAATGCCCAAAAGAGACCTGAGAAAGGCAAATCTATTTTCAGTAAAAGATTTGGTAAAAGTATATGCAATCTGATCCTCTATCGGACAGTAGTGCAGTGTGATGGCTCTATCATGCACCAGTTCCTGAATGTAGTGCATGTGAACTTCTATGTGCTTTGTCCTCTGCTTCTAAACAGGATCACTAGAGATCTTGATTGTACTTTAGCTGTCACAATAAAGATCTACTGTAGGTGAAGTATGAATCCCAAACTCTATCAAGATGCCATGCAACCAAACTTCTTTAATAGCTTCATTCGCAGCTCCCCGATACTTTGTTTCTATTGAAGAAAGTGCAAGGGTTGCTTGATTCTTGCTAGACCAACAAATTGGCCTAGATCCAATCATGAATACAAAGCCAGAGGTGGATTTCCTATCATTTCCATATCCTACCCAGTCTAATTCTAGAAATCATGTGAGATCCAGCTGTGCTCCAACAGCATAGTGGATCCCCTAATCAATAGTACCCTGCACATAGTGCAAGATCCTCTTTGCTACCTTCCAGTGCAGCTCATGTGGCTCCTACATATATTTGGTAGTAGCACTCATAGCATAGGATATATCTGGTCTCGAATGAGTGAGATACAGAAGGCTTCCAATGAGCTGTCTGTAGAGAGTATTTTCCACCAAAGGTGTGGAACCACCTTCTTCAAGCCTGATGCCTGATAAAAAAGGGTAGGGGGCTACCTTACAATCCTCCAGGTGGAACCTCTTAAGCATGTCTGATGAATACCTAGACTGTGAGATCATGATTCCTGAAGTCTTTTGACTTAAGCATGTCTGATGAATACAAGATGTAAAAAAATCCATGCCTTAAACTCAAAACCACCCTAACTTTCTGCCACCCAAAAGATAGTTGCGAGTGACTTCTCCCTAACCCTTTGCTCTAACTGTTACACCCCTGAATCTTCATGTTGCTCCTATGTACATTGCTTGTGCTTGCTTTGAGACCACTACAATTGGTTATATAGTCATGGATACAACAAGATCCAAGGGTTTGTTCTCGGAATACTCACAAGACTTTTCGCCAAAGTGATTCCCTTCTTTCCACTATCATGTGTCAAATTCCAAGTTTTTTCTTGTTACATCAATTTCATGATTCCCTTCTTTCCACTATCGTGTGTCGAATTCCAAGTTTTTTCTTGTTACATCGATTTTTCATCATTGCAAAATCATATCCCATTTCCACCTTATGTCTTCACCAACAGTCATGCCATTCATCATTCTCTTCAGACATTGTCAACTCAGCCCATGTTTCAAGACTTTTTCTCTACACGTAAAGACAAAATGGAAATAGCTACGTATATGAATATGTAAAATACAATGTTATTCATACATGTGGGATAATTCCCATTGCACAAAACAAAACATAAAAAATGCTTCTGACTATAAAAGATCCCAAGTGTCATTGTTTTAGTCATCAAGTGCATCGAGGCAAAGTTGAAGAACTCCAAGTGCCCGGGAGTTAACACAAGTGCTAGCGAAGAGAAGTTGAGAGATTGTGTATTTCCAAATTGCAGATTTCATGCATATTCATCTTCAAGCCAAGTATCCAGTTTCAGAGGGAATTAAACGTTGAATGCCAGTATATTGAACCTGTTAAATTTAAAATTTTCATGCTCTAGATTGAACATTATTTCAGAGTCCACTACATATCATATGATTGCATTGATGCTTTCTAGCACAAGAATAGAGCCGAACTTGCCAAATCATGGTTTTGAGTATTGGTGATGTTTGAATGTTAAGGGATGCTATCTACTCTTGGTATTTCAAATATCGAGAGGATGTAATATTAGAACAGGTGCCTATTGATATTAGTTAACTAGAGAGCAGAGTTTGAAGGTGTTGTAGGATGTTGCAAAATTTCTCATATTTCATTATAAAAGAAAGTAACTTTGATCACCTTCTCCGAGATATTGGAGAAGAATTTTACTAAAATAAAACATGGGATTTTCAGGAACAAGATAGTTTAGAAAAAACTCTATCTATGTGTTTCAATAGGTGTCATGATATCAGAGATACATGTGGGTATTTGGAGCCTATTTTTCCATATTTCATGATTTACAAATGCTAGATAAGCTCCTATGCTAGTCTATACTTCAAGTTGATGGATGATTCAAAAATATTTGTGGAACCATTCTAATCATCCTTAACACCTGTTATAATTAGCTGATTAATTGAAGACCGAGCAAAGAAAATTTTGGTCAAATGAAATATGTAATCCTAGATTAATGGAGCATGAAGGAAGCTAATCAACAACTAGAAAAATACAAACATGTAGGCTCATATTTTGAAGGCAGAATATCAGCATCTCTGGGTTAGTGGTAGAGTATCTGGTGGAAAAGTATCTTTCCACTTCAAGTACCAGCAAAGTATCTTTCCACTTCAAGATTGCATCCATATTCATTGGGATCTAGGAGAATATTGAGAAGCTTTTGAATGTTCAAGACACACGATCAGTTATAGAATAGCATGCCTAGTAATCAAATATTTGGTAAAAGGATCACTTGCCGATTTTCTTAGGACACTTAGTATCAATAGTTGGTAGTTGAGTTATCAAGTGGCCTATTATTTCTAGATTTTCTTGTAGAGAGCTCGAGATTATCTTTTGCAACATATCATCTTTTGAGGAGAGGATCATCAACCCTTGAATATTGTAATGCTCTATATTTTGTGATGTAATATCATAAATAGGAAGATTAGAAACCGGAGAGAGGTGTGAGGCAGAGACCTATGTGTTTTGTAAGCCTAAGGGCCAATTATTTTTGTAAAGTATAAATCAAAGAACTCCCATGGATTCATGTTGCCTCAATGTCAAGCATGTTTTTTTTCTACAATAGTGTTGGTGTTTCTTCCGTCTTCAAACCAGTTTCAGACCTTCTGTCGTGCGCGACAAAGCCCAAGATATCAACCTGACAGAGAAAGGATCAGTTGGAAGCACCTGCGACGCAGATGCAGTCTCACCCGAGATATCTCTTATGGGGTAGCTATCATAAAAAGGTTTTTTGCAGTTGAGTGGGGGTTTCTTCTCCTTTGGCATCTTACCAAATCGCTCGACCGAAGACGGTGGGTGTACTACTTAATCCTACTGTGTGCATATAAGACACTACTTAACTTATTTGTCAGTATGATTAAAACAACAAGGTATGCTTAACACACAACTTATCCATCAATGGTGTGATTCATGCATAAGGAAACTCGTCATAAGCAAATACATACACACTTAATCACAATATACATCCCTACGACTTAAGCACATTCATAACATACATTCATATACCTTCATATAAATTCACATACATTCATCCAACATAAACACATTCATCATATACTCAATGACACAGTCTTTAATGTGGAAACTCATCCGGTAAAAACCACAAAGGTGCTCTTCATTTGGCGTGAGAAATATATGGCATGTAACACCCCGGTTTCGACCCCATGGTATTGAATTTCACATGATGTAAATATTTTTATTTGATCATGGTGTGGAGCTCAAGGCAAAGGCCCCACCATGGATTTAGTGTCTTATGTATAGGCGATTAAAATTGATGTCGATGGTTTATGAGCTAGCCAGGCACAATATGTTTTGAGACATCATGTAAAATGCAAATTAATAAAAATACCACAACTAGCTATGCACCGCAATGTTAAAGAGATGGAGGCATGATTTCACAAGGAATAGGGAGGGAAAATGTTCAAACCCTTGAGATAATAGGGTGTTAACACCTTTACCTAGCAGAGGGTCGAAGAGACCATGGTAAAAAGGAAATAATGGTTGCTTGAAAAACTTTGGTTAAATATTATGGTATGAAAGTGTGATAAGGGCATGTGAGCGATGAATTATCATGGGATCCAATGGTGTAAAGCGAGGAAATGGAGATCGACGGTTTATAATGTGTCTGCCTTATAAAGATGCGAGAAAGTTAATGATGTACGGGTGTTCGATGAGATATGAAGATCAACGATCACAGATCCAGCTCAATGAAATCTATGGTCATTATGAACTCCACCTCATAGATTTGCACGTTTGATAAAATAGAGAAGCTCGACGGAATAGGGTACGTGTAGCCTCATCCGACGGCTAGGAAATAAAGGGAAATTACATCGACGGTCGTTGACGGATCCGGAGCGGGGAGTTGCGTGGTAGTTGGAGACAAAAGGTGGTAGCAGAATGGAAACCATGGTACATGTGGCGAATTGTGGTGCATTCCGTGCGCAAAAGTAGTTTGACGGAAATTGCTGAAGGGGGCCTCCGGAGTGGGGTCCTATATAAGTAAAGTTAACTTGTTGAAAAACTATTTTTTATTCGCGCCAGACGAATAAAAAGGACCTGCGTGCTCGCCACCCTCTAATAGTAAACCTTGGATATAAGCGGCCCCAGCAACTGGTAAGTCCCGGATACTTGAAATTCATCCACCGAATTACCGTTGTTGTCTAAATTATGGACAAAGGAAAAGATTTGCAAGGGTTTAGTCGTATTTTGGACGATAGAGAAGAATACCTGGTTGATAGGGACAGAGGAGTATGTGACCCTTTCTTGTCTGTGGGAAGTGTATCAGTTAGCAAAGAGAGATTATGGCAATACAATTCGAAGGGTAACAATATCCTAAATGCTTGTAAATTGTTTTTATATCATTTTGCTGTTGAGCAGACCCTGCATTTTCTCGAGTTTGCAGAGTGGTGCGCAATTAACTATTCTTCTTCTCAGAGAGTTATTGTAAGCCAGTCTACGTCTAGGATACTATGTAAAATTAATTCCAAGGTCATCTGCGAAAACCTAAAGTTGCCCGACAACTACCCTGATAATCGTGAGCCTGTAAACGAGTCCATTCTAATTGAAGTGTACAAAAATTGTGAAGCTGAGGTTCGCTGCAAATTCTTGTCCAGCATCTTGAACGAGGGTCATTCATTGGATGGTATTTTTATGCCTTATCATGTTCACATTTTCAGAGATGAAGTTCAATTAGTTGTGTCCTTAGTCTATCAAGTCTTGGGTCTGGATGATGATTGTCATGTCAATAAAGTCATCTTAGGCTTCTTGTTAAAAATGAATTTGATAGGTTCTGAGTCTCAGTCAGTCCATGTCTTTAGTTTAGACGAGTATATAGCAGAAGCTATACATCTCCAATTGAGTGAGTTTCCAAAGGTCAGGTTTTTTAAGTTTCAAACTTATTTGCTGAACATGTTACTATGTTCGAATGTCACCGAGTTACAGTTTTTAAGTACCATCTTCTCTTCAGATTTGCCCAAGCAAATCAACATGTTTGAATTTGCAAATTCTATCATGTCAGAAATATACAAGATGTTGTTTGATGAAATGTTACCCCGGGTATTAGAAGAGATGAAAAGCATGATGCAATCCTCACCTGAGGATAGGGTCGGAGATTGGTTTTTGCATAAGGATTTCACTGTTTTGAGAATATGTGGGTTTACTGGGGAGCCTTATAGGCTACCTTCTTTTCTTACTCCCAGGATTTTCGCATTAGAGTATATGAGACAGAGAGTGCATGCAGAAGAAGAACACTTTGGAGCTTTTAAGAAATCTTCCAATATCAAGTTTCCTCTCAAAGTTGGTTCTTTTATTTTCAAAAATAAAGGTGCTCTAGTGTTTATAGAAAAATTGTTGGAAAGCATGGAATTTCAAAAGGAGCAAGGGGTAAATTATGATCCCCATCATATAATTTCCCTGAGAAAGAAGGAAAATAAAAACAAGACATTTGACCACCAAATTGTTGAAGGTCTGAACGAGACAGCCAATTTGTTTCATTTTATGGAAATTCCAAGATCTAATGAAAATACAAGCAGTAGACCGGTTGCAGTATCTCAAGTGATAGATGTTCCCAATATTTTGGTTAAAAGAAGTCTTTCTAAAGTTGAAAGTATGGAAGTGGATGAGGATGATTCACATAAAAAAGCCAAATTGTTTCAAAATGATAAAGTTTTGAGTGAAGTTATTTCAGATGATTTAAAAAGAATTGCTTTGGTTCCTACAAAATCTGTACAGGTGAGTCAGTTTTCTTTTGAAGGTGTAGATAATACATAGTCAAGCCCAGTTTTCAAGTCTAAAGAGGAGATCATGACTAGTTATGTGGAGAAGCAAAAGCAGTCCCTAGAAGAGACAAGGAATCTACTCCTGCGGGTGAGGAGTTTAAATAATCCAAAAACTTCCTTGATTTCTACTAGGGACATAGAAATAAATACTTTTAAATTGGCCATGGTAAGTGATAAGAAGATGCCAGAAATGGAAGTGAGGTTAGACAATATAAGTGTATCAGACAAAATACAGTTACATAAGCAAACTGGAGACATTATTTATTTAGATTTATTGCATGCTATGATGAGAGTTATAAGTTACAAATTTTGGTAGACAAGTTAGAAGTTCAATTAAAACATGCAAAAGTTGAAAACAAAGCCAATGCTATTCAAATTAAAAAGTTGCAAGCAGACATTATAAGCTCAGGAAATGAGAGAGGTAACACCTAGGCAATCAAAAGACTTCTAGAAGAAAAGGACAACGCCCTCCAAGTATTGAATAAAAAGTTGAAGATCCCAAGCACCGAACATGTTCAATCATCTGAATTATTAGCATTACAAGAGGAAAATTACAAGGTTCATCAGGATATGATGGAATATAAAGGAAAGGCTATCAAATTACAAGAAGAAAAAGATAAGTGGCAGGTAGAACGAAACGAGTTACTAGCACAAATCTCGCAGCTGAAAAAGGATCAAAACGAAGAAAAAGAAATCATGGAGGAACTGATGAGCCAAAATCCCACTGATGTAGACCTGTCTATTGTGAACATTGAAAAACCATTAAATTATTTTTCTGCAGATGACCTACTAGTGCCCATGTCCTAGGTCAGCCTGAAAGATGAAAAAATAAGAGAATTAAAGGTG
The DNA here is from genome assembly GCA_001517045.1 of Pseudotsuga menziesii. Taxonomy (NCBI): domain Eukaryota; kingdom Viridiplantae; phylum Streptophyta; class Pinopsida; order Pinales; family Pinaceae; genus Pseudotsuga; species Pseudotsuga menziesii. The sequence goes on from LPNX010170114.1 coordinate 113,196, forward strand.
GAAAATGAAAAAGTCAAATTCGAGCTAGCCAAAGTGACTGAAAATAAGAATAGGATATTGCAAGATAAAATTCAGCTACAAAAGAAATTTAATGAATTGAAAGAAAGAAACATAGGAAAAGGTCCTCTCTAGGGAGCAAAGCACATAATTTGGGATACACTATCTGTAGAAATTACCAAATTCAGGCATTATCTGAACTTCATAGATGATCAGAGTATATTGATCAATTTGGATAATCAAAGACTGAAGTTGGTAAATGAAACTATGGAGAGGAAACCCCTTGGCACAGCTCAAAATGCGCTAAATTTCTTGAATTCATTGACTTACCAAAAATTGCATGATATAGGAGTAAAGGACAAAGTATCAATGGTACTGTGGGCGAAAAGGTTTATTCATAATCACCATCTAATGAAAACAGTACAAGACAAAGCTGATGAAATGGTCTCACAGGTTAATGACTTCAAACAGGCTTTCAAAGAACTATTTGAAGACGGCCTTCCTTCCTTTTGGGATGAGCAGGGACGAATGTTTTCTCAAGAGCATTATCACAGTCTGTTGGTACAAAGTCATATGGACCATTCTAAATTTGACAATTTGGAAAAGGGGCTGACAGGGAAAGTCATCGTGGATAAGCTGACCGAAGATTTTGAGATATTGCAGAAGTTCCTAATCATCAGGGGAGGGTTGCCTAAAGTGTATTATGAAGCCTACATGGAGCTGGAGGTGTCCATTCGGGAGATGATTGAGTATGATATTCCAAGTGCAGAGCAATGGAGATCCATAGAAAGATTCAAAAAAACAAAATATATCCTTCATTCATGAAGACAGGTGTTGCGCGCTGAAGAGCTACTTGGACGGGCCTTGTTACCAAGTTGATTTTAATTTAATGATCTGTTAGGATCAAAGCTAGTAGTTTATTCCTAAGAGTTAGGAATATAGTTACAAGACTTTGATTAAGTGGGTTATTTAGTTATAAATCTTCTTGGAAGATGAATCATTTTATGTATATAATTGCATTTATTTTATGTGATGGGGGTTGGAACCTGTCTTGTTGTTGAATGTTTTTTTTTGAAGACATATATTTTTTAATAACAAATCTGAGTGCAAGTGGGCTTATCAGAGATTCTTGCGTCATTTACATTACAGTCTGTGTTGCTCCTCCATTGTGATTGTTTTTTCCAGTGTTACACTCCATTTTGTTTTCTTCATATCTGAAACATAGTGTTGAATGATTAGAATTCATACTGGTTATGCTCTGATCATTATTTCAGATATTTTACAAATATTTCTGCTAAAGTTAATATAGAACTCATCTCGTGGTGCTCTGTATTAATGGACTGTTTATTATTTCTTCTGTTCCACATGAACTAAATGAATGACTGTGATTGAATGGTTACCTTGCCTTTGATAAAACCTTGCGCATATGATTTGTGATATTTTTATGTATATGTGACTCCATTGCCCAATGGTTATGTGTATTGTTTCAACCATCCATAAAATTTTCTAAATGTTGATTTATATCTGGCCTTGTTAAATCTGTATTTGAGAGATCCCTCTCTGGAAAGAAAAGCCAGTTTCTTTCTAAAAGTGGTTTTTGTTGTTACCTTTGGGATTTACCTTTGCAACCTGGGTACATTCTGAGTGCTAATAAATTGGCGCCGTTACCGGGGAATGAAAGTGCATATCTACCCTGGGAAGAATGACAGAGTTTGAAGAAAGATTTCTATGGGTAAACAGGAATTTTTATTAGTATAAAAGGTTGTATATTTTCCCTGGCGATTCCATTGTAAAACTTTTACACAACTTAAGGAGTCATTCTAGATTCGAGAAGACACACGCGAGGTAATTCTGATACCGAATTCTTGAAAAGTTTGGAAAATCCGGAAATGTTATTTAAGAGAAAAGATAAAGAAAATTTAGGTTTTCCTTTGTTTGGTGCATCATCTTCTCAAGATTCTCCTATTGATCCAGAATGGGAAGTTAATGTTGGAAGGAGTTTATTGAAAACTAAATATGAGTCCGATCTTAAGAATACTGAATTTAATTCTCACAGATTAGAGTCTTATTTGCCGGATTCCCTCTGGAGAGATTTACAACAGACTATAAAAGTTGAAACATTTGCTGTTCAAAATACTCAAAAGTCTTCAGTTCCCTTGGCCCCACCTAGACGAATGGCAGCCAGATTTGCTCCCTTGTGTTTGCCTGCTTTATTACATGACCTTACTCAGAATTATTCCCAAAGAATTTCTTTATTTGATGGAGAAGGTGACATAACTGCAAAGCAACATGTGGCTAAGTTTGAAGATTTTGTTGACTTGGAGGAAGTTGATTATGCAGATGTTAAAATGCGGTTTTTGCCCCAAGTTTGTCAGGTGAGGTAAAGAAATGGTTCAAAGATTTGCCAGATGGGTCCATAATGAATTTTCAGGCTTTTCAGAATGCATTTCTAGATAGATGGGATGATAAATAGAATCCTTTACAACTCTTGTCTCAGTATAACAGTCTCAAAAAAGGAGGTTTCGAATCTGTTCATGAATTCTCAAGCAGGTTCATGAGGGTTTATAATTCTATTCCGGAAGACATAAAACATTCTACAGCTGCTGCTAAACTACATTATGCTGGAGCCTTTGATAATGATTTTGCATTTTCATTAAGGGAGAGAAAATCAGTGACTCTTGCTGCAATGTTTACAGATGCTTTATAAGTGGAAGCAAATATGATGGCAAGTGGAAAAATGAAACATAGAGATATTGATAGGAGGAAAAAGGAAGAAAATTTACCTTATGCTTCTTCTTCTACTAATGATGTCAAATTTGAAATGATGTTGAAGAAGATGGAAAAGTCGATGGACATATTAACTATGGATAATAGGGGGTTCAACAGAGAACAAGCTAATCCTCAAATCAGGAACCCTAATTTTAGAAGACCAAATCCTCCTGTTCTTCTGCAAAATAGGCAGAGAGACATGAGAAACCCAAGAAATCAAGAAGAACAGCAAATTTGACCACCGTTCCCTGAGAATTATGTTGCTGATGAAGAAGACCCTACTGAAAATGAAATTCATCTTTTTGGAGAGCTGGATTCGGAGATATATCTTACTGAAGAAGAACATAACATGTTTGAATAGGAAGGTGGAAATGAGGAATTTGAAAAGGAGACAGAGCAGTATCAAAGGGGTTATTTACATGCCATGGATGATGTGCAGAGGAAAATCAGGTTGAGTAACAGGGAAGTTTTCATAAATAAGGGGAAGGCAAATCCAAATCAACCTTCCATGAGTTCCCTAAACATAGAAAAGGGAAAGGAAGTGCAAAAAGAGTCTTTTGTAAATAAAGAAGTTGAAAATGAGATACAAAGAGACAAAATAATGAAGCAAGTGGCCCCAATTGATGTAGAGAGAGTTGGTTCTGGATTTAATTTGCAAAATGAGCTTTCAAAGTTAAAAAATCTCTGTTCCATTTAACGAGTTGTTAAGAAGCAATGAATACAAAGACACTATAACCAAAATGGTCAAAGGTCAATGAGAATCGCAATCCGATATTTTAGAGTTGAATGATGATAATCCTACTATTTCATTTGGGTCAAAGGTTGAAAATTTGGAAAATGAAGACGTTCCTCCTTTCTATTTGAGTTTGAATGTTCATGATATGGTATTCCACAATGCTATGTTATATTCAGAAGCATCACATAATTTAATGCCGAAGGGAGTAGTTGAAAGTTTGGGACTGGAAGTGACAAGACCCTATAAGGATTTGTATTCTTTTGACTCTAGAAGAGTAAAATGCCTTGGTTTGATCAAAGATATGGTAGTGACTCTGAACAAATTACCATCTAAAAATATAGTCATGGATGTGGTAGTAGCAGATATTCCACCTAAGTTTGGGGTATTGTTGTCAAGATCTTGGACTTCAAAGTTGAAAGGAAGTTTACAAATGGATATGTCATATGCTACGATTCCTATTCAAGATGGGAGCAGAAGGTTGTATAGTGAAAAGAGAACTCCTTATGTAGTAAGCAATCAAGATAAACCTGAATTCCATCATATATATGCTGTCGATACTGATTTGGGGTCTTCTATTCTCTTTAATGATACTACCCCATGTAATTTAGAAGCCACATTGTAGGAGAAGTCTGAAGAAAATAAGAAAGAAGAGATGATGGGACAAGATGCTTTGGAAGCAAAACAAAAAAGAGAAGGTTTGTGGACTATGTACTTTGATGGATCTGCTGCAAAAATAGGTGCTGGGGTTGGTGTGTATATAATCTCTCCCATTCGGGATTTCAAAGCTTTATCATATAAATTAACATTTGAATGCACCAATAATGTAGTAGAATATGAAGCGTTATTACTGGGGTTGCACGCTTTGAAATATTTGGGAGCACAGAGAATAAAAGTGTTGGGAGATTCAGAATTGGTGATAAATCAAGTAAATGATAGCTTTCATACTAGGCATCCTTGGATGAGGGATTATAGGAATCAAGTGTGGGATATTATTGGTGACTTTTTCACAGAGCACACAATTCAAGTGGTTTCCAGACATGAAAATATTGTGGTAGATTCTTTAGTGGTGGCTGCTGGAAAATTTAAAACCCTTGTTGTTGGTCAAAGGGAATACCAGGTGGAAATTGTGAATAGACCGTCTATTCCTGATAATTCTAAATATTGGCAAGTTTTCGAAGACGACATGCAGATCATAAGATTTTTAGAACTATCAGGAGAATTTGTAAATACTCATATTGACACTGAAAATAATGAGGATGAGGCCTTTCGGGATGATGAGGAACCTGAGAAAGAAAAGGACATCGTTGAGAAGTTGAAGGGAACCCTAGGAGGTAAGGATATTATTCAATTAAAAAATAATTTCATACCAAGAGGTTTGATCCTGTTATCTCTAAGGTTGTTTCACCTGTCTATTTTTAAATTTTTGATTATGACTTGTTATTATTGTTTTAATTTTGCTTTGTTTTATACTTTATGGTTGATTGATTGCCATGAGGGTTTCTTTTATTACCTAAAATCATCAAAATATTCATTCATTAACTATGAGCCCATGTATGTGCAAAAAAGTATATATTATATGGTGAATTCTTACAGCTGGCAGCATTTATCCAAACTGGCAGCATATCACAAACTGGCAGCATCTTAATCTCTGATAGCAGAATCTCCAAATGTCATTTTATTGAAAAGTTTATTATTTATTTCATGGAATATAAAATGAGTATAAGCTTTTATCATATTCATAAATATATGGCATTCGGTATGGACATATTTTAAACAAAAATACACCCTTGTCTACGAAATGATGAGTTGTATAGTGGCATTTATGGAAGGGTACACATGTTCTCATTTTCAAAATTTGAACAGTTAATGTAATGAGTGCTAGCATTGATCGTGGTAAAATCATAAATGCACATTTTTCCCAAAAAATATCTCATTATTCTGCTGGTTAATTGAAAAGGGGTATTCACAGGCCCGTTGGTTTACTGTCTATCTCCATTGATGACAAGCAGCATTATGTAAGGTTTAGGAAATTAGGGTTTGTTTTCGAACTCTAGGGATTTTGGTTTCAGGGTTTGGAATACAGTATATATATGCTTCCTTGCATTTCAGAGCACGTAGTTACAACACTACTTTTCTTGAGCACACAGCTGCAGTATATGTTAGAATAATCAACCCATAGTATTTACCCACTTAGACATTAATTCATTTATTTTGTCTTATTTTCCTAGTCCATGAGTCCCACCATGTGCAAGTTGCTAATTGCCTATCCATAGAGGTCAAAATTGCCATTATTGACTCATGGAGCACTTGGGAAAGCCTTAGGAATCAAATATGCTCTATTCCTGGCCTCCTAGGCACCCATCTGCTTTTTCTGCTTTATTCCCTGCTTTTTCAGTGTTTTAAGGCACATAGGAAAGCAAGACTAGGTGAGGTGAATCAGCTTTGTTGCCTCTTCCTCCTCCACTCTTTCCTCCATGCAAAAGCATGTATGAGCTACCATTTGACCACTCTTTAGCTTGCCCATGTGCCCTTGCTAATTCGTGGGGTCCTTGATAGATTTGGGATCAGCTTTTTACACCTATGGGGGATTTGCCTATTTTGGGTAAGCCTGCTTTATGCTAGATTTGGATGCTTCCTTATGCATTCGATTTGCTCATGTATTCTATATATTCAGCAGCCTATGTTATTACAGGGTTGGATATTGTACACTCAGTTAATATAATTTTGTGTTACAGCTCCATATTCAGTCTCCATTGTTGATAATTTTGCATGATCAATTGTTAATTGTTGTGGGTGAAATTAATCTACTGCAGGCCTGAATTTCTACATGGTATCAGAGCTATTGTAGGTTTTTACTCTCCTCCAAAAATGTTTTTGCAGGTTCGACATCAAGACTGGGAGCCTTCTACTGACAGCCGGGACAGATTTTCTAAAGCTATGGATTCACAGAAAACTATCCTCACTCCCTTCAACGTTTTTGAATGGAAAGCAGAGATGGAGATCTTGTTGAGAGCGAAAGGCCTCTATAGGGTGACTATGGCTACAGAATCAAATCCCAATGCTGCTGCAGAGAATATCAAATGGCACAATCGGAGAGATGCGGCTTATGGCCTCCTATGTCTCAGTATTTCCCGAGACCTCCTTTTCCATCTCGATGGATTGACTTCACTGGATCAAGTATGGGAGAAAATTTATGAACTATTTGGAAAGACAGATGAGATGAGGGGACACTAGATCGAAAATGAACTGATCTCCCTGAGTCCCAGTAATTTTGAATCCCTGCAGCTATATTTCTCCAAGTTCAAAGCACTAGTTTTGCAGCTGAAACAGTGTGGTATTGAAAAGAAATATGAGCATCTCGTATTGTCCATCCTCTCGAAGCTAGGGCTTTATTACTCGGTCTTTGTTTCGACCTTCTATGCCACAAAACTCACAGCTCGAACCTGGAAGATGCCTAGCCTTGCAGATTTCATGGAATCTCTCACACAGGAACAAGACAAGCTGGTGATGATGGGAACCATCAAACCTTCCAAAGACCAAGCTCTGGTTGCTGGAGATTCGAAGGTGGATTCAAAAATCAAGAAGAAAGCTAAAAATCCACCTGAGAAAGGAAGAGACAAGAAGCAGTCTCCAGAGGATCAACAAGGTCCTAAGGAAAATACCCAGAAGAAGAAAAATAAAGGTGATATGAACAAGTGCTCATACTGCAATAAGGGCAATCATACTGAAAGCTCTTGTATGAAAAAGCAGATAGAT
>LPNX010170114.1:123647-145995 GCA_001517045.1 Pseudotsuga menziesii
GTATAAAATTCCCTGTTCAGGACAATATAGCGTGAAGGCTTTGGTGATTTGAATGATTGACAGAGGTTTAAAGGGTAACAGCTACGACGAGTTTTAGTTCAAATTTTGTTGGCATCTTCACTCTGTTTGGCTTACAGATTAATATAACTACTACAAGTACAAGCATAAATATTATTAACAGACCAGATGCTAGCATGAACTGAAGATTTACCACAAAATTAACTGCAGCCGAATGTATATGGTTTTTATCTGATATTTAAAGCTTGGTTGGTCCACACAGCAGAGTTGAAATTCCTTTAGGGTTTCAAATGTCAAAGGCAACCGACGAGGAAGAGCCAGAGGTAGTCATGAAGAGAAAGCCTGGAGGCTTCATTTGTAGGCTAGAACCGAATAACATAGATTGGATAAAGCAATTTCCCAAGTCTACCAAGCTAATACAAAGGTCTGGATGGTTCATTTTTTGTGAAAAACTACAGGGTTACCATTCACAATTGACCATGGATTTTATTGAAAATTACAAAGATGAAAGGGTTCAGTTACAAAGCTTAACTATTAGGGTCAATGAGGAATTTATTGCTGAAGCAATAGGTGTCCCTGCACAAGGTGAAAAATGGTTCAAACAGAAAGATTTCCAAAGCAATTTTAGTGATTTTCTAATGCCTGGATGTGAAAAACTTGACTGGAAAAGTGGAGTCCACGTTAGCAGAATGAAGCCAGGATGGAGGGTGCCTCTGGAGGTGATTCAGAATTACATCACCTGTGATGGAAGATATGACAGGGTATTGAAGTGCCATTTAAAACTGTTAATGCATATTCATGGCAGTATACAGGTAAATCTTCCATTTTACTTGTTAAAAAGCCTCCAAAAAATGATTGCTAAAATTCAAAACCATCCAGAGCATACAGCTCGCTCTGTTTATCACCAGGGGTTGATTAAATTATTAATTCTAGCTCAGCTGCATAAGGAAGAAAGAACATGGGAATCTCTGTTAGCAGAGTTAGGGTTTAGGGACAACCCTAAGGAGAAAGGTAAAAGGATATTGGATTATTCTAACCAGTAGGCAACAAGCCCTAAAAAGACAGTTCAGGAGGTTGAAAATGAAGAAAAGAATGCTGCTGATAAACATATCCAAGAAATCTTGAACCCTGAAATAGCCTCCACAGATGAAAACCCAAAGAAGCTCAGTAATATGATGAAAAGCATAACTTCAAAAAATAAGATTTGTAAACAGTTATGCAAAGTAGAGAAGCTAAGAACCAGACTGAGGAAGAAGATGAAAATTGAGGAAAGAACAACACAGAAAGAGGGCATGGATGTTGTAGTAATAGAAGATGCTAGTAGCGAGGGAATAGTACATACAGCAGGGGACAGATACTGTGAAGATATGGAAAAGTTTATTGATATGCAGGGTGTAGCAGACTCCATACCAGCAGTGTTTTGCACAGGCAAGCAAGACAATCTTGATGAAGGTTCAGTATCAAAAAGTTTGCCTGAAGAGGGAGGCCACATGAGAGAAGAGGAGTTGGAAATCTCCCCAGAACTAAGTCAATGTAAGAGGTCTTTGCAAACCTATAAAGAACAAACAAGATACTTGCAAGACATAAATGAGAAACTGATGGTGGCTAACAAAAGACTCCGTGAGGACATGGAAGACAAAGAAGTAGAGTACCAAAAGCTGCTGGTAATTTCCAAGGACATTCTCAAGGAGAAGCAAGCCATTCAAAGATAGTTGGAGCAAGTCAAAGTCCATAACAAGGAAAATGATAAAGATGCTGAATTTGCTAGACTTCAAAAGTGTTCACAGGTTCTTAGTGACCTAGCTACATTAGCAGAGGCTTCTAGAAGCCTTTAGGTGTTAAATTGTTATTTGATTTTGAACTTATGTTGTTCCTTTTGACACATGTATGACACTTGTAGTTTAATACTTTTTAAGGGATTAACTTCCCAATTTTGGAGGAGGTTCGATCCTTGAATATAGGATCTATTTTTAGTTTGTGGATAGAATATTTTTGTATAGAAGGAAGGTCTCGACTAGGGGACTAGAGGTTGGAAGTTTTGGAGGAATGCAAACCCTGTTTGGAGCACTGCCTGTATGCCATAGACATTATGCAGCTTCTGTACAGGTTCTATTTTTGAATGAAACATGATGATGATTTGCTTCTGTATGTTATGAATTGTTTTTCTGATAATTTTGTTATGCACATGGTCCATTACATCCCATTGCACTAAATCTTATTGGGAATTACAATTATCCTTATATTTCCGAGAGACAGATGCAGTTTCACTTCTTGTCTTTATGATCATAGTAACCTTGATATTGAACTTTGAGTTTTATCTTATGTTATACAGTGCCTGTGGATTATCTTGCAGCTCTGATTGACCTACCGGCCTGTATTTTCATCAAAGTTTTCATTTTCTTACAAATATTTATATTATATCAGTGTGTGATATGTACCAGCTTAGTTTATTGTAAACTGTGTGATGCTTTTTATAGCTTTTTGATTTCATACCACTTTAGTCTACTTATAATTGTGTGATCTGTACAAACAACTTTGATTTTATATCAGCCTATTTCTTCAATCATTGTTTGATTTCACTTACAGATTTCATATTATACTAGCCTAGTTCTTTATAGTTCTGTGATGTTCCATTAGCCCTGGTTTTATACCAGCTTATGTTTTCAGTATGATTTGTACATTTTTGAACAAGATTTCCTTAAGCTTGAATCCCGTAGTCTAGGTTCAACTTTAGGGATAACATCTTCTGGCGCCGTTGCCGGGGACAGATGAAGTAAAGAGTATCTTCCCTGGGTAATTGACATCTTCATGAAACTGATTTTTTAGGGTGAACAGAATCAGTCAGATCTAATATAGACTACATTCAGTCACCTTTTAAGAAGTTACAGTGGCTTCAAAGAAGATAGGAACTTGAGGAAATCCCTCATCTCCTTTGAATCCAGGCATCTCAGATCCTGAGCAGTTGTTGAAGGAGGCTAGGAGAAATTTAATTTCTACTTCGTCAGAAAAATTTAAACAGCCTGCAAACTTGGAGATCCCTGAATCTTTGTCTATTCCAGTTCCTCCTTTGAATCCACATTCAGAGAAAGGAAGAGAAGAGTTGGACCTATTATTTACTCCTTCCCAAATTGACAATTTATGTGTCTTCACAAATCCTTTGCTGTCAGAGAAGGTTAAGCTTGAAGCATTGCAGACAGGAACCTCTTCTTTAGTTTCAGCTCATACTCCTTTGGTTAAGACTATCCCATCAAGTCAAGCAAGCCCTGGTGGTCTGTCTCTCTCATCACAACAGTCAAACAGCCTTCAGTCTAAAACAAACTTAAACACTTCCAACCCTAGAATGGCTCAAAATTGAATGGCTGCTATGGTAGCAGCAAGATATGCACCACTGGTTTTTCCCTAGCCTCTCAATGCTCTCCCAGGAGGAGATTACCAAAAGTACCTGCCAAGGTTCAATGGCCAGGGAGATGCTACTGCAGAAGAGCACTGGAATACATTTTGTAGTTATGTAGACAATCACAATTTTGAACATCAAGATGTTTGGATGAGGGTTTTTGTTCAAAGTTTAGATGGTGAGGTTAGAAAATGGTTTATGGAATTACCACCAGACTCCATAGATGGCATAGATGCCTTAGAAGAAGCATTTATGAGACAGTGGGGGGACACTAAAGATTATTTGTATTATATGACATAATTTACATCTTTAAAAAGAAAAAAGGATGAAGCTGTGGGAGACTTTTCCAAAAGATTCAACAAAATGTACAGTAGGATTCCAGTTGAAATAAAGACTACTGAGACAGCAGCAAAGTTAGCTTATGCAAATGCATTTAATCCTAAATTTTCTTTGCTGTTAAGGAAAAAGAAAACCTGAGTCACTTCAAAACATGCAAAGTGCAACATTAGAAGTAGAGTCAAATATTTTGGCCTCAAACAGACTAAAAGAGGAAACAGAACACCACATTGTTGATAAAAAGGGCAAGAAAGAAATCATTACATCCAGTCATGTAGGAAAGTCATCAGATAGCAAAATGGATGAAATGAGTAAAATCATAAAAAGTTTGTTTGCAAAGATTGATAGATTGGAAATGGGAAATAGAAATCAAAATAAACCCATGCATGAAGGTGATAGAAATCATAATCAGTTCAGATGACCTTTTGCCCCTACATTCCTCCCAAGAGAAAGACGAAATAATGATATACAAAGAGACAGACGAGAAAATGAAGAACAAAGGATTCAACCTCCCTTTCAAAACAATAATGTCAGAGATGATGAATCATATGAAATAGATGAAGGTGAGTTAGATGATTTGGAAGCTGAAGAACATAATATTAGTCAATTTGATGGTGCTTCTTCCTCTCATTTTCTAACTAGATCTGATTATCAATATGCTACAGAAATAGATCATTATGAAGAATATGATTATCAGATGTCTATGCCTGAATTCTGTCAAGAAATGCCACAAAAATCATATGGTCTAAAGTCAGGGGTAAAACATGCAGTACAAGCGAGAAAATTGGTGAAAGCTCTTCCTCTTAAACAAAATATGCCTACAAAATAGAAACAAATTGTGAATGAAAGAAAAGATGAAGTTGTGAACCCTGAGGAGATGAATAAATCTGTAAGTGGTTTCAGTTTTGAACATGAGCTTAATAAGGTGAAAATCCCTGTGCCTTTAACATAGCTGATTAAGAGTAAAGTTTACAGGGATGCAGCTTTTAAAACCTTCAAAAATGCAGTAAATTCTAATACTATCCCTTCTGATGAGATTAATTTGCAAGATGAAAAACCTACTATTACTGTGGGATCAAAAACTTTTGATCAGCCTGATGATAATTCAGAATATCCTCCTCCTTTTTATGTAAAATTTTCAGTACATGATCAATTACTACATAATTGTCTGCTAGATTCAGGAGCTTCACATAACCTCATGCCAAAATCAGTCATGGAAGCCTTAGGACTGAGTGTTACTAAACCTTACCATGATTTGTATGCATTTGATTCTAGGGTAGTAAAGTGTATTGGAGTAATCAAGGATCTAGTGGTGAATTTAACTCAGGTACCTATGAAGAGTGTATTGATGGATATTGTTGTAGCAGATATTTCTCCCAAATTTGGTATGTTATTGTCTAGATCCTGGGCAAAGAAAGTGGGAGGAACTCTGCAGATGGATCTTTCATATGCTACAATTCCAGTATTTGGAGGAGAATTCAGAAGACTTTACAGAGAGTTACAGATTGAATACCTGATAAGTGATAGTAAACACCCTAATAATCATCCAATATATTCAATTGATGAAAATCTTGGTTCTTGTATGTTGCAATTGAATGATGAAATTGAAGGGGTTTTAAAAGTACAAAAGATATCCCAATTCAGGTAAAGAGAGAGGAACCTGATGGCTTGTGGCAAATGTATTTCGATGGTGCATCAAGTAAAGAGGGGGCAGGGGTAGGAGTATTATTGATTTCAGCTGGAGGTGAGGCTATTTCCCTAATGTACAAATTGGAATTTAAAACAACAAATAATACTGTTGAATATGAGGCTTTGATCCTTGGATTAAGAGCAGCAAAAGACTTGGGCATTAAGGAACTTGCTATTTTTGGCGACTTCGAATTAATAATTCAGCAAGTAAAAAATGTGTACCAAGTAAAGCAGCAGTTATTGAAAGTTTATAGGAATGAGGTCTGGGATCTAATTGAAAATTTCTTCATAGCCTTCAATATCACTTTTGTCCCAAGAGAATATAATGAGACATCTGATTCCCTAGCTTTAGCAGTAGCTTATTTCAAAGTTCCAAAGGTAACTCATCTGAAATACCCAATTGATGTAAGATACAGACCTGCTGTCCCAGATAATATTAAACATTGGAAACTATTTAATGATGATCAGGAAATAAAATAATTTATGGAATTAGTAGGTGAATTTTCAGATGATATTGTTGATCATGAACAGGATTCAGAAGGGGTAGAAAATGAACCTTGCATAAATAATTCAATTGCTGATCATAAAATTGTTGAGTTAAAGGGGAATTTCATTCCTAAGGGACTTGTCCCTTTAGAAAGACTATTTGCAAAAGATGATACACTGATAAAACCTACCATGCAGACTACTGAAGAAAATGTTATGGAATATAACATTAGTTCTGAAAATCAGCCTAAGATGATAAAGCTGTCAAAATTGCTATCAGATGAAGAAAGAAGAAAATATCTTGGTTTGCTGAAAGAATATAAGGATATCTTTGCTTGGTCATATCATGATCTAAAAACATATGATACCAGCATAATTCAACACAAGATCCCTCTTAATCCAAACACTAAACCTTTTAAATAGAAGCTTAGAAGGCTTAACCCAACATTACTCCCAGTAATTGAGAAAGAGGTGAAAAAACTGCTAGATGCAAAAATCATTGTGCCTTTAAGGTATTCATCTTGGGTTGCTAATTTAGTCCCTGTACGGAAGAAGAATGGAGAGATAAGACTATGTGTAGACTTCCAGAACTTGAATAGGTCTTGCCTCAAGGATAACTATTCATTGCCAAAAATAGATCAGATTTTGCAGAGGGTTGTTGGTGCTCATAGAATTTCAATGATTGATGGATTTTCTGGTTATAACCAGATTGCAGTTCAGCCAGAAGATCGAGAAAAAACAGCATTTACTATGACATGGGGGACCTTTATGTATGACAAAATGCCCTTTGGGCTCATGAATGCAGGTGCTACTTTTCAGAGGGCTATGGACATAGCTTTTGTGGGTGAAAATGAAAAATTTGTAGTGATATACCAAGATGACATCACAGCCTTTTCTAAGTCTGATGAAGATCACCTTAAACACTTAAGACAAATTTTTGTCAAATGCAGGAAGTTTGGTTTATCACTAAATCCTAAAAAGTCTCACTTTTCCCTGACAGAAGGCAAACTGTTAGGCCATATTGTCTCTGCTGAGGGAATAAAGATAGATCCAGAAAGAGTCAAGGCTATCCTAAAAATCAGCATTCCCAGAAACAAAAAAGAAATTCAATCCTTTGTTGGAAAAATTAACTTTTTACGATGGTTTATTCCAGACATTGCAGAAATAATAAAGCATATCTAAAGATGGAATAAAAATTGATCCCAAAAGGGTGAGTGCAATTTTGAAAGTAGGTGAACCTAGGAGTAAAAAGGAGATACAATCATTTTTGGAGCAGGTGAATTTTTTAAGGAGGTTTGTGCCAAGATTTGCTGAAATCTTAATGAATATCACAAATATGTTGAAGAAGGGTCATGAGATAAAATGGAACGCGGAGGCTAGAAAGTCTTTTTGGGAAATCAAAAAAGCAATATTAGGCGCTCCTGTGTTGGTGAGTCCAGATTTTACCAAATATTTCTCAGTATTTTTGTATGCTTCAGAGTATACTATAGTAGTAGTTTTATTGTAGAAGAATGATGAAAATTTGGAACAGCCCACAGCATTTTTTAGCAAAATGTTGACTCTAGACTCTAGACTCACTGACAATTTTTTAAAATTAGGGTTTCTCTGACAAACCCTATATCATCCAGATATGGAACCAGGACGAACACCTCAAATTGGAACTTTGTGATCCTTGAAGAAATTGACTTGGATCAATATTTCAGTACAGAAGTTCTAAGAGCCAGAGGGAGATGAGGCTAAGTCTAGAGCCAAGAGAATAATTGCATATTCTATTAAAGATCATGTCATCCCTCATGAAGACATCAATAGGAAGTGTTTGGTGATATGACGAAGAAATCGAAGAAGAATAAATATTGCTATAACCACCTTGAATGGCCTCCCAGGATCATGGGATTCATTCATTCGAGGAATGTGTACTAGAAGGAAGTGATTACCTTCAGCAGACTCTACAAAGAGTGCACCTAAGAAGAAGCTTGACTCATAATAAGAGAAGAGAAGATGAGAGCAACTAAAAATCATGCACTCATGATTCAAAGAAGATCCCTCAAGCGATGAGGAATATGAAGAACTCAATTCTTGAAGAACCTCTTATCCATCTTAGCATTTGGATAAGAAATGATGATGTTATGAATGAAGAAGATGATGAAGCTGAAGGCTCAAGAAGGAGTCTACCCACGAAACAAATAAAGATAAGTATTTGAATTGTATTTTCCTATATATCTAGTTATTTAAATGACATTGTTTAGTTATTATGCATGATAGAATGGTTGCATTAATGACAGTATACTACTAATATGCATGCAATGGGTAAGTATCCCATGGTTCTATACAACACTCCATTTCTACTTATCTAGAATGAAACCTCTTTGCTGACATAATGGATTAGTGCACAATCTCAATGATGTCATGGTAGAGATGGAAGGCATCTAGAAACTTTAGGTGAGATATGGATGAATGTTGTATTGGCTAAAATAGTTGCATGATTATATATTTATGCATAAGAATTTTCCATTATGAATATTCCTTATGAAATGTTTCTAACCATAAAACTAATGCATTTGACTTGTAGGAAAGATCGTGTACAATTTCCTACAAGAAAAAAAGGATGAGACTTGTTCCGAAGAACAAGTGACGTTAGTTCAAGAAATAATCCAAAATGAAGAATAGTATGACGAGACTTCAAGAGGCCTCAGACACACTCTAGTTATGTGACACTGTTGAGAAACATCATTGATGCAGATCCTTCCAGCTATGAAGAAGTAGCCAAGAATAAAGGGAAGGAGAGTACCAGTTCAAGAAGAATGATGTCTAAGATGCGGTATCGAGACCTGAATGGAAGTGCATAGTGTCTTCCATATGGATCTACAAGATATAGCATGCAGTAGATGATAACATAGTGGGATACAAGGCAAGATTCGTAGCACGAGGATTCTCATGGAAAGAAGGAATAGGCTACAAAGAGACATTTGCAGCCACTGGAAGTTAAGACACATGGCAGGAAGAATTATGTGTGCAAATTAAAGAAGGCCTTGTATGAGCTCAGAAGGCACCCATGGGATAACACATACATGAGGAGCTTGAAGATCACCTAGAGTGATGAATATCTTAAACTTTGCTACAAGGTTGAAGATGAAATCCTATAGAGGATGAAAAGCTCATAGATGGGTGCAAGAAGAACTTTTGAAAAGGTTCAAGATAGAGGATCTTGGTATCGAGTGACCCTAGATGGATACATAGAATATTAGTAGCAGAGGAAGCTACTTGTCACTCCAGTACAGAATGTTTCAATACATAGAATATGAAAGGCAGAGGGAGAATGATGCTCCACTTCAGAGGGAGTGACTATAGAAGTACCCGAGGTTTCTACAGTCACTCCACTTACTGATGACTCTAGACTTTACTAGGAGTAAAGTAGATTCCAACCTTTACTTCAAGGTTGAAGGTGGAAGAACACTGATGCTTCTGTTATATGTTAATGACTTGTTCTTGACAGAAAAAGTGGAACTCATTAAAGTTGCAAGAAGGAGACTTGCTTCCGAGTTCAAGATAAAGGACTTGGGTATGGTACTTTCTAGACATGGAGGTGTGGCAAAGTGCGAATGGAATCTCCCTTGGACAAGGGAAGTATGCAGTGGAGATCCCGAAGAGGTTCAGGATGATAGAATGCAAGGACATGGACACACCTATGGCATCGAACTTGAAGCTATTGAGTGATGCTTCATCAGAGTCAGTTGATGCCACGATGTATCATTAGATGATTGGGTCATTGATGTACTTGACAAATACGAGACCAGATATTTTCTTTGCTGTGAACACATTGAGCCAGTTCCTGATGGATCCAAGACATTTTCACCTGATTGCTGAAAAGCATATTCTGAGGTATATGAAGGGTACAGTTGACTATGGGCTCAAATATGAAGCAAATTAGAAGCTTAACCTGGAGGGTTATGTGGATTCAGATTGGGAAGGCAGTTTCATTGATAGGAAGAGAAATTCAGGGTGTTTCTTCAGTATGGGATCAAGTGTGATATCTTGGTTTAGCAGGAAGCATTCCTGCGTGGCATTGAGTATAGCTAAAGTAGAGCATGTTGCAACTTGTTAAGCTAGTTGTGAGGTAGTGTGGCTAAGGAAGCTACTATCTAATTTGTTTGATATCTAGTTGGATGCTACTTATATAAATTGTGACAACTAGAGTTGTGTAAAGTTGTCGAAGAATCCTGTGTTCCATGACAATTTGAAGCACATCAAGATCAAATATCACTATATCAGGAATATGGTGTAGAGATGAGCATTTAAGCTCCTGTATGTTGCGACAGATGAGTGGATAGTTGATGTGTTGACCAAGCCATTAGCCAGAGTGAAGCTTGAGTACTTTAGAGAGAATCTTGGTGTTCATCAGATCGAGGTTCCTTCCAAGGGGAAGCGATGAGTCTAGAAGCCTTTCTGATATGGTGGAATGATTGGTTCCTCCCATGGTTAGATGTAAGCATTGTGCCTTTATGACATGGTGGCAGGATTGGATCCTCCCATGGTCAGATGTAAGTTCTGTTCCTTTCTGCGATGGTGGTAGGATTGGTTCCTCCCATGGTCATACGTAAGTGTTGTGCCTTTCTGACATGGTGGCAGGATTGGTTCCTCCCATGGTCAGATATAAGTGATGTGCCTTTCTGACATGGAGGCTGGATTGGTTCCTCCCATGGTGAGATATAAGTGCTGAATATGTGAAGACCTATGTGGAGGCTAGGCCTACATCCAGTAAGGTTGGCTCTGTATAACTTCCTATGATGAGTAGAATTGATAGATAGCACCATTTGCTCGAGATAGGGAAATCTTTTATGATGATCCAGTAATGAAGACTTGTGCTGATGAACCGTATCAAGAGAATATATTCCTAGTTAAGAGGCAGTGTTGATGTATTTGTAACTTAAGAATGTATTCACTTGTATATTTTATATTGTATTTCATTGTGCCCCGATGAAGATGTTTGTTCCTCTGATCAAGAGAGTCATTAATATAATAAATTCATGTAAAGTCATTAAGGTTAACCCTCCATTCTAATTCGGGGCAATAGTCCCCACAGTTCAGGGGTATTAGGGTTATTAGACTCTCCTAGTGAGGTCAGCCTTGTAAGAGTAAAAATCAAGTGGAAAACAAGTATAAATAGAGAGTGAGACTCTCTATTTGGAACACAAACTCACTCAATTGTAGTGCATAAGTGAGAGAATAGGAGCTCACACAAGCGAGAGAGAGAACAATTGTCAGAGATCATCTTTGTGTCTTTGGGTTTTAATTTTTCTATTGGTGCTCATTCTATCTCTGAGGAAGTTGCAAGGTTTTATCCTTTATGGTTTCCTTGAGGAAAACTCTTTGTGTCTCTTGTCTCTTGTGATTATTGTTGTGCATGTTATTCTCTCAGATAAGATCCTAGATCATATTGATTANAATGCATATGTAAAAACTTTACCTTAAAAATCTTGGAATATGTTCATTACCTCTTCAGTCTCTCATCGCACATCTTCTTCTTCCTTCTGCAAGTTTTCCACAAGGTCAAAACTAAGGTGTTCCGATGTTACGAGCCTTGCATCCACCTATACTCGTTGCACCCTCTGATGTAAAGGATGAATAATGCCTATAATCCTTCCTGATTCAACTTGTAACTCTGTGAATTTATCCGTCCTTTGTTATTTTTGCATGCACAACACCGTAACTTATTGTTGCAGCTTCTTCATTTCTGCTGCCTTAGCCTTTTTCTCTGCTAAGGGTAAATTTTTCATCTCATTCTTCAGCCGAGTTACTCCTATCTTAGCTATGCACAGTTCCTCTATGAATTTAGATTGGAGTCATCGATCAAGGCTTCCCAAGTCTGGGAGACTTGGTCGACAACCGTAGCGTAGGATGACTCTGCTTCTTCGCAGCCTTTGCTGCTGCTTTTCTTCTTTCTTCTATTTTGAAAAGTTAATTCTTTGGAGTGGTAGGACAGATGAGATGGAAAATTTCATCGACATCACTAATTATACCCTAGGATTTATGGAAAACTGAAGACGAAATCCCAAGTGCTTCCTAGGAATTATTTTCTTTGAATTTATTCTTCCTCACAAGAAGATCATTTTCATCAACTTCTTATTCGTCGACTATGAAATTTGTCAGGACCATTTGTTGGTGTTCCTTCCCTCTTTGACCTAGTTTTGGACCTTATATCATGCGCAACAAAACCCATGATATCGTCCCAAGAGAGAGAAGCTCAGTCAGCATCACCTGCAACGTAGATGTAATCTCACAAGAGATATCTCTTATGGGTAACTGCCAGAACCAGGTTTTTGCAGTTGGGTGGGGATTTCTTCTCCTTTGGAACCTTACCAACTCGTTCGACCAAAGTTGGTGGGTGTACTGCTTAATCCTATTATGCACAGATAAGACACTACTTAACTTATATGTCATTATTATTATAACAATGGTGTATTCTTAACACACATCTTATCCATCAATGCTGTGATTCATGCATAAGGAAACTCATCATAAGCAAATACATACACACTTAATCACAATATACATCCATGCGAATTAAGCACATTCACATAAATTTAAATGCATTCATGTGACATAAACAAATTCATCATCTAGTCAATTACAAAGGCTTTAACATGGAAACCCATCCGGAAAAAACCACAAAGGTGTTCTTCATCTGGCATAAGAAATATATGGAACCTTTGGTCTGTGCACTTAGCTGCAGAATGTGTCTAGATATTCTTCTCTTATCTATACAAAATTCTCTCTCCTCTCATGCTCTCTAGCCTTCTGTCGCTCGATCTTATCCTACTTGACTCTACTGTTGATGTAAGAAACCCCAAATAGTTTGATAGATTCTTGGGATGTGCAAAAAAAGAAAAAGAAACATTCTTCTAAAATCATTTCATCACACCAAATAATTTTAACTCATTGTTTACTTAATCATAACCATTCTTTTAAGATTAAGAACCTACGAAATAAAATCATTCTAATGGAAATATACATAAGCAAATTTTATTGAATATTACGATAAAGCTCAACTGTTACATTAGTCGCAGGACTATCCTGTGAATGAGATAATTGTTACACATTAACCCTATCTTTTAATTATGGTTAACACCCCCCATATTAAGAGACCATAATTCGTACTTGATCTCTTGGGCGCGACCATCGAAGATGAGGTATGAGTCTCCTGAGTGGAGCAAACAACAAGGTTAGAGTATGCCTTAAATGATAAAAGAAACTAATTTAAAAAGTATGCAAAAATACAACTGATTTACTGTACACATGTCTTTCAAGTGCTATCCCAATGCCTTTCACCATTTGAACACAGTTTTCTGTAGCCACCACTTGAAGTCATGTAACTGAAGATACATATTAGTGTTATAAATCAGATTATACATCCAAGAATGTAAGTTTCATAATAAGCTTGAAAACAAGATAAAATGAATTCCATAAACAAGGTTAACCATTACAGATAATGATCTAATCTGAATTAAGGTTGTGCGACTGAAAGCTTGTCGATGACTTTCCTCCCTACCGTAGGCTTCATTTAACGTATGTTTTACCATCTAAAGCCACCCCCAATATGGGCTACAAATTCACTAGGTTCGAGAGACAGTCAACTCTTTGACAAAGCTTTTCTGGACAATATATAATCCTTAATACATATCTTAGTATTTTAATCATAAATTCCACTCCAACTAAAACTCTATTCTTATCAAGAATATCAAGGCTACTTACTCAAATACAAATTCTTAGATTCCTTAACATGGAACATAGTCTTTGAATAACACAAAGCATTCCATCTCTGTTATAAGAAGGGAAAAGGGATTAACTCCTTTAGTGAAACAATCTATTTCATCCTTTGAATAAAAGTGTAGTGGATTCCTTGTAGTAAGCCACTAATTCTAACTACCTTTACATAAATATTAATATATTCTTCATCAAAATATTTTCATTTAACATTAATGTTATATAAACTTGTACTTAATTATATTTTAAACTATACCAGTCGAGCCTTATCGCCATTCATTCAGACTTTGGTAATGACTTGCATACCTCTTAAAGACCTGCAACGAGACTAACACATCCCATTCTATGGTTTCAACCCAGGATTCCATAATGCATAAGGTTAATATGGCATGTGTTTAGACTTACAAATTTTTTGGGTCAATGGTTAAGGTAGGTACATCAATACCACATGTTTGTGAAGGTTTTTCACCAAAAATCAAACATGGGACTGTCTCTCGATCCAGATGTCGTAGATATGGATATCGTTCCAACGCAAGAATATTTGGAAAATGAGTCAAAATATATATCCCATAACCAAATGCAACAACCAGAGATAATGACTATGAATACAAAAATCAGTTCATCATCAACATCATCATTCCACACAGGCAGGTCATGTTTTAAGCCTTCAATTTGTTCGAAGATCACAATTTTATGAAAATGCATTTTAGTTTAGCTTATCATTCCCATAGTAAGAGTCACAATCCATATATGTAGATATATGCATATCTACAACCATCCAAACGCAGTCAAGGCACCAACACTCTGATCACAGTTTCGATCTATTTAGGAATCAACCACAGGTGTTGGTTTTACATTTAGTAACTACAATTTTCAGGAAATGCTTAACAAATTCGTTATATATTCAGATCTACATCCATCCAAATGCATTCAAGGCACCAACACTCAGATCACAGTTTCGATCTATTTAGGAATCAAACACAGACGTTGTTTTACATATACCGACTACAATTTGCAGGTAATGCTTAACAAATTCATTATATATTCATATCTACAACCAGTGAAATGCAGTCAAGGCACCAACACTCAAATCGCAGTTTCGATCTATTTAGGAATCAAACACAGGAATTGGGTTTACAACATACATAAAAATATTAGATAAAGAAAATCATCAAGCGCAGATAAACTTAGAAATACATGTTTCTAGATATGAAAATTGCAGGCAATAATCAAAGTAATTACATGCAACATTTATTTCTATATATCTATAATCTAGATCTTGGAATTGTAGATAAATATTGCTTTTCAAATAAGAATCGCAGGCAACCAAACATACATTCCAAATCTGATTTCGTTGGTTAAATATTGATACTTAATGTAATTGCAGGTAAGACAAAGTGTACATTTCGAATATGGGAACGAAGGTGAGAAATTGCTATCAACATGGTTGCATGCAAAACAAGTTACAAACTCTAGATTTGAAAATGCAAGCTTGGAACAAATATTCAGATAATGAAACTCTAAGATAAAAAATAGTCATATCAATCGATAACCATCTAAGATAACAAATCGCAGGCTTCGAACAAATGCTCAAATCCATAATAATAAACATACAAGATATGTGAAATGAGGGATTGGATTTAAGCAAGCCGTGACTGGGATCAATCTCAGATCTAATATCATAACATACAATATAGGTAACAAATTCAATCTTCCAGAGTCTAACAAAAACACAGATACGGGAGGGAAACGTTTACCCAATTTAGATAGTGTTTTGTAATTGAAAACACAGATATCATATGGAAGAGCCTGATCCTTGGATATGTGAAAATTTCTTTGAGATATAGCCTCGAGTTATGGAGCTCTCGCTCCAAATCCCCAGTCGTTTTCCTGAGGTAATGGAAATCCCCTATCCAACCATACTCCTCTTCCTTCCCCCCCCCAAAAAGGTCCATCTCCAAAAGAATCGTTTAACACTAAATAGAAAACCTTTTTGTTTTTCAATGGATACAATTGGCAATATTTAAGCTTCCACATTTTGAAACAAGGCACCACTTCTCCTTCTTTCCATAGAAGGCTAATAAGAGAAAAAGAACAAAGAAACAAGTAGCATAGTGCTTTTAAACATTCTATTATCTTTCTTTTTGCATAAACTTGTATACAAGTAATTCAAAAAATCCTATCCCTTATTTATAAGGAGTATGTTTTAAGAATATTATTCTTATTAAATAATAAAGCCCCATTATATATATATATATATATATATATATATATATATATATATCTTTGTGTATTTTCCACTTATAAGAAGAATGTTTAGTTGTTTAAAAATCTACTTCAAAAAGGAAAATATTAAATGTCTCAATGGGGTAGTTAGAAGCATCGATTACATAGATGCATAAGTAGACATTTTTGTTTTAGCCAATACAATGAGTAAGGCTTAACATTCCCTTTTGCTGTACCCGCATCCACAAATTGAAGTACTTAATTTTTCTTCACGACTCACAGGTACTAAGTTGACATCTAATTTTTTGAAAACCGTATCACATTACTTCACTAGATCTTTGTCTCTCCCCTAGTGATTCATCCCCAATCATCATTTTTAGTCGTGCTAAGTTTTCATCCTCCTAACATTATCAAACATCCACAATTTTGATGAAGCTAGGATTAGTCTTTACGATGACTTTTACTTACACTTCACGTTTTTTGGTCATGTACTAAGGAGGTGTTACATCCTTTCCCCCTTAAAATTAATACTGTCCTCGGTGTTACATGTCCATCAAAGCTTTTATCTCCATTTACCCTTTAGGTTCTCATTGATTACTTCTGCTTATTTGCGATGTATTTCAGCTTTGATGTCCTCTAACCTATTCTCTACAAGATATCACAAGGTCTACCTAGAATATCATCATATTCATACATACTTCTAATGTCAATATAATATTGCAAAAGTGAAAACATGTTATACTCGACCTCTTTAGAGTGTCACTCTTTATGGAAATTATTTAGGCGACAATCCTCTTAGCTCGACTTTCCATGCATACCTTAATCCTTTAGCATAATAGGATTTCGTCACCAACCCGAGATATAAAACATAAATCTGCATGTCTATTAATACCAACATGAACAACATATGCGTAAATCAAAATCCAACACTATTAGATTTCATAATTCACCATGGTTCTAGTACTCTTATTTATCTCTTTACCAATAGGTAAGTATATTATCTCATAGAAAAGAATTTACTTACAGTGCATATACCTTTTACAAGTATTATCCTTTGTAAGTGCCTTTCTAGTTTCTATTGGACGGCCTCCATCCAAGCAAATGCTCCAAGCGATAAAAGTACTTAGAGTACTAATCCATGGTACCCAACACAAGGATGATACCCCTCTCTGGGTGTATCTCCTACTTGTTCTATTCAGGGCGCTTCACCAAGGTCAAGAGCTTCCTTTCTTAGACACCATAATACCCGAAGGTTCTTCATGGATCCACTACTCTCATGGCAGTCCTCTTAGAGTGTAAATTCATGTGAAAAGAAGTATAACTAGACGTCTTACATCTGGGCATTCCCATAGGATGCATACTAGTGCTTAGTTGGCCAAGGGGAAACATGTATCTCTTGTGCAAATATGTACCTCATGTATAAACATGTACCTCATGTACATTCTTACTTTTAGTTTCACATGTACCAAATGTCTCTTGTATCATCTGGTTGCTTGCAGTCATGGAACTTTGGTTCCCATCACGGATCTCTATATTATAACCATAACCAAGTCCCTCATGCATGCACTTCTCCATGAATACTTAGTCACAATATCAAATTGTATAACAATTAACATTTCATGTAACTATTCCAACCGTTGAACGATTTCAATCAAATTTCTGGTTATCTTTATTTAATAGGCATAGGCAATTGATTTCTTGCCTAATTATAATTCATAAATGCAATATAATTATTTGAATCACCCCATTTCTTGCATAACATGTGATTTAATATTAATATTTATACCTGTGCACTTTTAACGTAACTGATATTCATTTTATTTGATTTGTATATGCACAATCATAAAAGTACACGCCTCTATCATCATTAACCAACTTTCCAAATGAGATTCATTGGTTAAAACTCAACTAACAACAATGAACAGTTCCACTGTTCTCATTTTTCATAAAGTCACATAAATACTAATAGTATCCAAACTATTTGTTAACGCAACATTTCATAACATAGTCATAAGGTGAAATTTTATTCATAGAATACCTTCTCTTAGTTTCCCATATAATCATATAAAAATACCAAGTCAATATGACTAAACTTGCCGCTTACCCTTAAGTGGTTTTAACTCCAATAATCAATTCCAAATATGTTCTATTTAGTCACTTATTTTAACACCATTAATCTGTTACCAATAACATACACCAAAATGGGTCAATATTTTCTTCAGACTAAAATATTAAGTAGTCATACGTCTATTGACTTGACTTTCAATGCTTGTCTATAACATACAATGAGTGCTTCTAACAAGATCATTTACTATGTTTTCAATTAACACTTTTATCTACAATCACATGTGAAAATGGAAGTGTTATCACTGAGCATTTCAAAGTTAAGGAGACATTTCATAAAACATTAAGGATACTGGAATTTGTAACCATAGTTCCTATTAATCAATGTTTAATGTCTCTAGTAAATATACATCATTAACACAATGCTTTTTCCTACTAATGTATAAACATGCATTATGACAAAATAAATTTTTCTAATAACACACAATTTCCCTTTGATCCGACACCTCTAATTTGTCATGGGTTATCATATGGATACTTGAGATACAAGAGATAGGTCATATGACTAAAGAAGAATGCTTGTCCTCTTTTCTTAATATTTTTACAATTTTTTTCGTGGGTATAACGTCTAGATCCTTCTTCTAAGGGTTTTCCTTGTATTAGTTTAATTCACATCTAAATTATTCCTTTGGAATTCCCAAAGGATAAACATACTATTTAGTAGTCCACAACACTATATTGTACTAAATCTATGCACTATGTATTTAACAATATTCTAATGCCCTTTCTCGATAACATTAACTAAATTTATTTTTATAGGAATCATGTTATACTCAAAACCCGAAAAAATGGTACTTATCTCGTTTAAGATGACTAACTGATCACTTTGGTCTGTGCATAATCCTCGTACATCCATAGGTTTCTCGAAGAAATTTTGCACCCATCATTTACTTCCTCTAACATGAAAACTGTAAGGTTAGTTTGTCTTCATCATTGCATCTCCCACTATATTATTTTAAAAAATAATCGTACATTCATCATGACAAGGAGAAAGATATATAATATATGATGATTTATTTTCTAGTTGATTTTGCTTTAATCTATATTCAAATTGTCATATATATCTACACATTAGTGGGAAAACAAGGATTAAATATATACTTACAGTTCCTCCTTTAGAATATAAATGACTAAAAGCACTAGAGGGAAGGTCTTCCTCGATATTTACATTATTTCTTTCTTTTATCTGTAACCATCCAAATATTAGTTCATACAACTTGTACCTTCTTATTTACTTTCAGCCCATATAGGTCCAAGTGTTGCAACTTGAGCTCTGATACCATATGTAACAAAACCGAAATACCTGGATAGATTCTTGGGATGTGCAGGAAAAGAAAAAAAAAAATTCTAAAAGCATTTCATCACACCAAATAAATTTAACTCATTGTTTACTTAACCATAACCATTCTTTCTTTTAAGATTAAGAACCTACAAAATACAATCATTCTAATGGAAATCTACATAAGCAAATCTTAATGAATATTACGATAACGATCAATTGTTACATTAGTCGAAGACTATCCTTTGAATGAGATAAATATTACACATTAACCCTGTCTTTTAATTATGGTTAACACCCTCCATATTAAGATACCATAATTCGTACTTGATCTCCTGGGTACAACCATTAGAGATGAGGTATGATTCTCCTGAGTGGAGCAAACAACATGGTTAGATTTTTTCTTAGATGATAAAAGAAACTAATTTAAAAAGTATGCACAAATACAACTGATTTACTACACTTGTCTTTTGAGTGCTATCCCAATGCCTTTCACCATTGGAAGACGATTTTCTGCAGCCACCACTTGAAGTCATGCAACTCAACATACATATTAGTGCTATAAATCAGATTATAAATCCAAGAACGTAGGTTTCATAATAAGCTTGAAAACAAGATAAAATAAATTCCATAAACAAGGTTAACCATTACAAATAACGATCTAGTTTGAATTAAGCTTGTGCGACTGAAAGCTTGTCTATGAATTTCCTCCCAACCTATTGCAGCTGCAAATTTTTGCCCCAAAATTTTCAATTTTATGGCACCCCTTTTATTTGATTTTCTTAAATCTAGCTTAGGAGTATTTTGTTTTCATTAAAGCTACCCTGAGTTCAGAATTTTCTTTAAAGAACTTGGTTTGTTTCACTTTTATGTAACAGACGATTAGTCGACTATTCTACCGATATTGGAAGCATAGTGGACTATTCTTTCTGTTAGAATAATCCATCAGGATTATTGTAAATAAATAATAGGAATATGAATAGATAGGAAGCCAAACAGGCTGAGCAGAAGGTGAAACCCAACCGCCAGGAGATTTGTATAAGTATAGGCTTTTGCATTGGAATAGAAAATGAATCAGGAGTTATTACCAACAAGTGGTATCAGAGCAAGGCTGCCTGCCTGCCGTAACTCCTGCCTGCTGCATTTCAGCCCTGGCATTCTGCCTGCCAGTCTGCTCCTTCAAGCTGCATGCCCATCGCCAGTATGCCCCTGCGCGCATTCATTATGTGCGTTTATTTTCTACCTGAGTCTATTCTCTGCTAGAACATTATTATACCTAACCCTAATTCCTAATTGCACTCCTCGGCCGTTGTGACAGTATTTCTCCAGCGAGTTCCTGGCCTCGACTCTCTTCTAGTCTTTGCTGAACTCGTCGAGGTGAGATATTGCCCGTAGGGAATCCAAAAACCCTAATTTCCATGCCATGTCAAGCCGGATACAAAACCAGCTTGTTTCTGCGACCTGTGATTGTCTGCGAGGAGAGACATCTGCTAGTATTCTGTGCTATTCTGGAGATTGCCTTGAAGTCTGAAGGCGTTGTGGAATAGTGTTTCTTTCCTCAAACCAGTCGTAGCAGCATGCCAAAGTTACCATTCAGTAGATAGCTACGCCTATTTTGGAATGTCACGAACCCTAGATCAACGTTTCTGGTTATAAACATTTACGATATTTAGTTTCTTGGACATCAAGTGATTGCATACTGTCGATAATATACTGGTGATCGATAATATACTGGTGATTGCATATATATACTGCGTTGATGAGCCTGTGACTTGATGATAATATACTTCGTTTTACATACTGCGTGGAGATGTGAAGATTGCTGCGTGGAGATGTGAAGGCTGAGCGTGGAGCCTGCATCCTTTTTGTGCTGCGACCTACCTGGAGGAGACTGCGTGGAGGAGACCGGCGTGAAGCTTGTATTGAAGACTGCATTGATAGACTGCATGGAGAACCTGAAGAATGCGACCTGAAGAATGATACCAAACCTGAAGAATGCGACCTGTTACACTATATTGTGACTCATATATTTTTTTGAGATAGCTGCTTTTGAGCTAGCTATATAATACTGTGTTGAGTTTATATCTGCGTGGACTGATTTGCTTTCACTAATATATGTTGAGCATGGACTGCATCTTGTATTGGAGATGATGTTTTTTTTGGGGGGGAATGCACAAACCCGAGACTGATTTTTTATGAAGACTGCGCACTATTGTATTGGAGACTGCTTATTGATAATTGAGGTAGGATTGGTGTGACTGCGTTGAGCGTCTGGCGACTATTTTGAAGGCTGCATTCTATTTGAAGGCTGCCTTGGAAGAATAATTAAATCTTCTGGTTTTATTCTATTGATTGATATAAAAATTGAAGACAGACTGATATATGCTGACTGATATATATGCATTAATACTGCGTGGAAACTTTTATATGTTGCTGGTGTTTTGAACTTTGTAAACCTAGACTGCTGAAAACCTATTGAAGGCCGAGTTGTATGCTGCTGAAGACTGTGCTGAAGAATATCATTTATTTCTAGAGACTGATATGTGCAAATGTTGTATGCTATATATTGCCAGTGACTGATATAAAGAAGCCAACTGACAATGATTTATTTTGTATCTATCTAATATATTTGATATAAACCTGCATTGTATTCACCTTGGCAGAGACTGTAGACCTGCAAGGTTATTAATTTTTTATTTCTCTTTGAAAATTACACTGACAGTTGTAATAATGCAATCTATAGCATCTATAGTCGGTGCCACCCTCACTGGGAAAGACACCTATTCAGAATGGTGGAGGAAGATCAAATCTGCCTTCATCTACAATGACCTTTGGGACGACATTTGTGAAGGCACCACAATAGAGACAGCAGCCGGAAATACCATAACCACAGACCCTGGACCTCCAGAATCAGAGAAAGAGAAGGCCATTTGGAAAACAAAAGACAAGAAAGCCTTAGCTGTAATCACTGCCACTGTCAGTGAAGAGGTGAGCCAGCACATATTGCCTGTAAAATCATGTTTTGAAGCATTAAA
>LPNX010170114.1:149429-218898 GCA_001517045.1 Pseudotsuga menziesii
CGCCAAGAGATTTGTATAAGTATAGGCTTTTGCATTGGAATAGAAAATGAATCGGGAGTATATCAGAAGCATAGTGGACTATCCTTCCGACATTGCGGAAATAGAACCGTCAAGCCTGCCGAGTGCCTTTGGATTCCCTCGCCGATACATCGAAGCTAGTTCTTTTTTATCCTCGGGTTTGATTTGCTGAAGTTCCGCCTTTTAGTGTAAGATTTGTCCGATGAACGGTTTTATTTCACCTTCCGATATCTGATAATGTTTTATTTCGCTGTCAGGTTTTTTGACCGGAGCAAGCCGGAGTGATAGTATACTATCTCACTCAACGTTATGGGAGGCCATTCCTGAGGAGTTCCAAAAAGATCACGTTCCTTCTGCCGAAGAGTCTAGCTCTACCGATTTCCAATACCCCATTCCCAAAGTGAGGACCGCGAGGATAGAACAGTCCACAGCCGGTGTTGCGGAGGATGATCATTTTTTGGTTCCGAGCATAGCGGTTAGTGGTTTTGATGTCCGATTGACTTAACGTATCACGGGTCTGTAGTTCTGATCACGCCTGCCATTGCGATGATCCTCCGGCTATTTGTTCCGATGGTTCTATATTTGTTTACCGATAGTTTCCTGCCGGTCATTGTATATATATAGAGGCCATGTGTTATGATGTATTATTTGACTTGTGACTTGTAATTCGCATTGGTATTTGTTGTTTACACTGTGGAAGCAGTCCGTAGAAGTCGTGCACATGCAGCTGTCAAAACCCCGTTCATTCTGCTCTGCACCCGTGGAATTTTGTTCCATCCAGTCGGTTACATCACTACTGCCAGGTAGGTAAACTATGGTTTTGTTATTTTGGTTGTTATTGGTTGATATTTGAACCGTTAGGTTTTCCACAGGTTAGGTTTTACCACATAGGGGGGTAGGATTTTCCATGCCGATGATGTTTTTCGTATCTATTTTATATTACAAATGCAGAGGGATTTTAGCTCGTTTCTAATTTTCATTTTTGTGGAGTCTGAGTCTGTACACTGTTGAAGCGTTATGGACACGTATGCATTTCTTGCGTAGGTTTTTAGGGCGTGTTACAGACGGGCATTTTGCTATCTGCACCACCCATTTACTGATCATTTGTTGATATGCCTGACATTAAGAAGCCATTTTTTCCCCAGTTACCATATCCTGTGGGACTCGGGAGGGTTTTTCGGTCGATTAAGGTTTTTCTCGAAGACAGTTGCTATGTAGGGTTTAGATTTTGAGGTTGAAGGTTGTGTTGAGATCCAGTGTTAGAATAAGTCTGATAAGTACCTATGTGAGAAGAAAGGTTTTTTCGAACGATTCAGTTTTGAGATAGTGGAGCTTAGGAATTCATGTTTTTTTTTTAGGATACAGTTTGGGAGGTTTTTTCTTATTAAATATTTCATTCATAAATACTGTGTTCAACCTATGTTAACAAGCATGCATGCATAAGAGGTAAATAAATAAGTATATTTTCTTGTGTATTGCTATAAGCACTTGCTAGAGCTCAGTTATCCTAAAACATGTTGTTTGACTGTGACAGGTTGATTGCTATAATAGCAATATGTCAAAGAGACAGAAGAAGAAAGCTCAGATGGATGAAGGAGAGTTTGTAAGCAGGAATATTTCACCTTATGCGGATAGAAGCAGTTCCTCTGTTCTGAATGGTTCAGATCCAAAACAAATGAATGACAAAGGGTGAAGATCCTCCCTAGATATCATAGATACCTAGAATGATGCTTCAATAGTGCACCTATGTACCTAGAATCAGATCAAACAAGCAAACACATTAAAGATACCAGAACATAATCTACTGATCCATGTTAGTGACTAAGGAATCTAACAACATGTACATGTGAAATCAACAACAACAGTAA
Organism: Pseudotsuga menziesii; assembly: GCA_001517045.1. Classification (NCBI taxonomy): domain Eukaryota; kingdom Viridiplantae; phylum Streptophyta; class Pinopsida; order Pinales; family Pinaceae; genus Pseudotsuga; species Pseudotsuga menziesii. The sequence continues at coordinate 151,316 of LPNX010170114.1, forward strand.
TGTGGGATGGAATCAGCTTTGCATTAAGATGAATGGAGAATTTTACAACCAATTAATCCTTAGTGTCAACATGCATCTCCATGAAACCAACACTTCATCCCCATAAGCTCCAACTTTTCTCTCTATGCTCTCAAATGGCTTGGGCCAAGTGGTCAATCCAACAGTATAACAATAACTCAATGGTTCCCCCCCTCAACCATGGACATGAGCTTGTATTTATAAGGCTCAATGGATAGGAATGGTTGAGAGAATTGTGGATGAGGTGGCCTCTAAGATCCTATGATGGGGGATCTCCAGCTCAACTAACCCACAATGACAGGGATAAGGGAAGACACGAGGCTCATGATCTAGAAGCCTCGAGAAACCTCTCTTTTTCCCATTTTACCCAGGGTATCGCTTTTCTCATCTTATGACAAAGCGGTTCAGGTAAGAAACGCTTATGGACCAAGGGCTATAAGTGGTAGCACCGCTTATGGATAACAAGGCACAAGCAGTGCGAGCAAGGTACCACTCATGGACAAAGGGGAAAGCGCGGTGCTGAGTATTTTCATGAAATATTGACAAACAACATGGGTTTCCACTCCAAGTGCTGGTATTAAGGGCAAGTAGGTATGTCAAAGGTCTTATCACATGATGATGACAAGATTTTGGTATAACAGGATGCCCCCCAAAGCATGAGTCTTAGAGGGATATGATAAACGAGAGCTTTGAGATAACAAGTCATTGCTACGAGGTGAAAATGTCGGCTCGATCGGAGCATGTCGTCAAGTAGGCATCTGTAGGACATCAATATTTTGACTCATAGACACAAGTAACCATCTCATGGTTGCAAACCAATACAAGGCAGATCCATGGGAGGAATAAACAAGCATGGCTACTAGAATAAAACATAGATCCATGTGATAGAGGACTCAAACTTGGACATAGCTACCAGACATACAATGTAGATCTATGTCATATAAATGCAAATTTGAGCATAGCCACTACCATACAAATGTGGATCCATGCTAGATATACAAAACTCCATCGCAACCTGGGGAAAAGCAATGAGCACTTTAAACAAATACCCAGGGTCTTCGTCTTGTCTTCCACAAAGTACGATTCTATCCATGTGATTACAATGATCTGAAGTTGAACATGGTAGAAACCACTTGATTACCGACCAATGATGCGAACTGTTAACAAGTGTGAGGGAGATCACCATTAATGTCAATGATTCCCAACATACCCTAGTACAATCTACTGAGTTTGAATAGATGTCCTAATGTCGAACACCTAGTCGATTCTATTGATCAAAGGTCAATGATTTAAACCTATGTCAAGAGTGAGAGAATATGTCATTAAGGCATACAGATCTCAAGGTACTAAATATTGTTTCTAAGACTATTTCCCAGATGATGAGCTGATGTCGACGGGAAAAGTCTCATTGAAGGAGGTCCATGATGAGTCCCACATCGATGACATGAAAATTGCAACATAGTTCTGGAATGATGTGAATGTAGTAACCATAGGACTGACTCAAAAGTACTGACAGAAAGACTGTGTGGACTGCATAGGTAAAAATTCTTCAAATCCCCTTTGAACATCAGGCGGCACGACACGAGACTTGGCAGCATGACCAAACGGGAAAAACACACAATGCAACAGTGGACAATGCATTCTTTGAAAGACTCAAAGGAGTGGCATGACTCATGAAAGTGGATCATCACGGAGATCACTTGAATACCCAATTGACTGATATGATATGCAGACAAGTGCCATGTTCAAAGGTAATGACAAACTACTGCCATTTATTTGCAAAATGATTCCCTTCCCATTTCCCCATCATGATTGATGAGTGCCTCTTTTCAATTTTATGAGTTCAAAGAGGGTAACAAACACTCTCTATAGCTTATCAGAAGACAAGTACAGACTCATATGTTTTACGAACTTGAGAGAGGAGGGGTTCGTTCCCAAAACGGGTCTCTCAATGTTTAATTTAACGAGTCCAATCAAAGAAAACTCGTTATCGTTCATGTTTAGAGAGTTTGAACGATCACGGAAGAAGACTCAAATGGGTCCTTTTTCGTATGATTTAGTCTCTAAGGCCTGAAAAAGTATAAAATTATACCTTAGAGAACTCTTCTAGTCATGATTTGTTGGAGTGTTCCTTTTTCGTAAATAGTCCTATCCAAACTGAAAAAGAGATAACCTACCATCAGACAGATGACTCTTCAAATGCTTTAATGAGCTTGAAGAAGACAAGATCGCTTGACAATCTTTTCGTATTTAGGGAGCCTAAAAAGAGTTTAAAGAGGATTCCATGAGGTTTTTTTACACAATGTCACTTTTTACGAGCCTCGAAAGAATAAAAAATGGACTTAATGATCTTTTTGTGTTTAAGGAGCTTGAAAAATATGCTAAAAGAAGACTCCATGATGTTTCTTTACACAATGTCATTTTTTTACGAGCCTGGAAAGAATTTGAAATGGACTCAGACCTTTGATACTGGGTTTAAGGAGCGTGACCAAAGTGTCGTAACAAATGCTCATTGACCTTTTTCATTTTATGGAAGAATGAAAAAGTCATAAAAAAAACTTCCAAATCTTTTTGCTATTGTTCTCCTATCCTACAATCAGCTCAAAAACAAGTGTTAAATGCATTCATAACTAGCATTAAGGGATTAGGACTGATAAATTTTGAATAAAAAGTAATTTTAAGTCAAAACTATAGCGTGTCAAACTCAAAAATGCTTATATAAGTCATGTAAATAGTAAAAAACCAAATCATTTTACTATTTACCCATAGTGGAGAGCATTTGGAGCACTTTCCTAGCTAGATCTTCAGCACCTGATACCGGGAGTTCCCACCGTTGGATTTGAGTGCCGTCAATTCTAGGTGATAGCTAACACCCTACTCTTTCTTTTCATAGTCTTTATTTTGAGTTTTGATGGGGTTTTGGGCCTGTATGGCAAGCCCTAAAACCTGAAAAATGGGCACCACGCATACCCCTTGCGAGATACATGGTACCTCCCAAGAACCGCACCGAAAACATAGATGACAGGCGGTGCCACTGCTTGTCTCCAACGGTGCACAGGCGGTGCCGGCCATGGAGATTTCAAACTAATAGAAAAAGTAATAATAAATCATTCTTTTGATTTTAAATGATTAGAGATGATTCTAATGCATGCTATGATTTTTTTTCCCAGGTTTTTGTTGCTCAAACATGGTGATATGGAAAGAAAGACAACATGACAATGATGATGCTTTTACTAAAAGGAATGCGGGTTGTATAGCCACATTACGGGACAGTGGGCTCCTAAAATTCTTTGAGACCCCAAGCATGGTATCACACAAGTGGTTACTAGGGCACATACTGCGGATGTGGAATCCAGAGCAGCAGTACTTCGAGGTTGGGGCCCATATTCTGATAGTGGAGGTAGAGGATATCTACTTCTTGATTGGTCTCTCGAGAAGGGGTGCCCCCATCTCATTGATAGGTTCCCATTGAGGGGATATTACCACTTGAGATTTGATAGATCATCAATGTGCTCCCAGCACGAGAACATCAGGGAAGAAAATCCCCATCAGAGCAGTGACAGATGGGCCCCTACGAACCATCCTATTTACTATGCGGAGGGTGGCTGGGAGTCAGGGTGTGCACCAGGATTCCAAGGCACACATGTTATATGCCATAGAGGCCATGGCACCCACAGTATTCAATTGGGCGAAAGCTATGCTTCCAATATTCAAAGATCAGCTGAATAAGTGTCGGCAGGGAGAGCTAAAGCAGTTTTGCTTTGGTTCCATTTTAGCTTGCTTCTTCTTCGAGTAGGTACCAAAAATGAGACCTTAGGTGGTCTTCAGAAGTTTGAGAGTGCGGGACCCCCATATGCTGAGGTGGGTCCAGGTCATGGCTCATATAAGAGCAGGTATGGGGAAGGTGAAGTTTGGAGACTCGTTCTTTAGATGGCTCCGAGATCATATCTTCATGGTGGAGGACTATGCTTACGTGGGTACGGACTTCACCAGAGATCCTGACCTACCACTCCCACCTAGCGGACAGTGGGGTGACATCGGTAAGAAGCAAGAAACCCTAAAATGGATGAAATGTTTTTAGGTTTTTTAATGTTTTATACTTTTTATGTTAAGTGACAAGACCTAGATATTCTCATGCAGATGTTGGAGCAGTGCGACCTGGAGGAGCTTCTCCATTGGATAGGAGAGGTAGAGTCTGCTTTGTACCATAGGGAAATGATATCACTAGGGAGTTAGAGGAAAACCTGGAGAGGTTGACCTTGGATATCCCAGATGCTTAAATTGATGACCTCCCAATGAGGTATCAGAGACCTACAGCGGGGGTACCAGGTCGATTTAGTAGGCTGCTGGGTAGAGTAGCTCGGGCAGTGATGTGCTACCACGAGCATCACTAGTGTATGAGATATATACTAAAAGCTAACAGCTTCAGGATTTTGTATGGTGATTTTCCTGATAGCCTATGTGCTTCAGATGAGGTCTCGAGACCTATTTTTGTAAACTTTTTCGTATATATATATATAAAGAATTTTTCCTGGTGTTTCTATGTCTCAAATGGTAAATGTATTTTATATGAGTTTTATGTGTCTTTAAATGTTTATTTACAATGGACCATGTTTGATTTCAATGTCATGAATGGGAAATATGCCAATCTAGGATTTAATTAGCTAATGAGTCAGCAACTACATTATGTTCCCTAGGGATATGCCTATAAGTGATGGTTTCAAATGATCTTTCCAGCAAACATACTCTCCAGAAGAGGTGGAGAAGCACAAGGGTTCTAATGGTGTAAACATGGTTTAAATGACAAACCACGAGTTGTGAGTCCATCAAGACTACTAGATTGCGAACATCTTGGGAGGAAACTTAAGTGAGAAGACCGATGACTGCTTTGTACTCGACGATGTTATTAGTAGCAGGACCTATACAAACCGCTCCTGAACTAACCGAATCTTCAGCTGGGGAATAGAGGACCCAAGCAGCTGAGGCGAGATTCAAGGTGTGGTGGCAAGCACCATCAGTGAAGCTATAGAAAGCCATATACATGACCAAAACATGGTATAAACATATGCGGACACTAAACTCAAAACCATCTTGAAAATACTAAAAGCACACTGAAAGTCAAGCAATATACATATATACAACATACTATCCAAGAAAGACCTAGGCATAGTACCTTTTTAGGTACAACTCATTGTGAGGTTTCCCCAAAGGGATTCCATCATAATCAATGAGCTCATAGGCCCCTTTCTCTAAAACCTTAGAAATGATGAAAGGTCCATACCACATGGACTCGAACTTACCCTTCCCTAGTTTGTCATATCTTTGATCGTAAGTCAAAACTAGGTCACCCTCGTTAAGGACACAAGGTTGGAAGGATTTATCATACTACGCCTTAACGTATTTCTTATGTGCCTCATTAGCCAAGGCAACATCTCTCCGAGTCTCATCAAGGTTATTCAGGTACAAAAATATTTCTTTCTCTATGGAAGTGTCTAGGAGAAGTTCGACGGCAAGTTGTAAAGATGGAATTTGACATTGAATCGGTAAGATAGCTTCGAGTCCATAGACAAGCTGGAATGGTGTGAAACTAGTGGCTGTTTTCACCAAATTTCGGTAATCCCAAAGAGCGAAGAAAAGAATGTGTTGCCAGTTGGATTTATGATATCCAACCATTCAACGAAGCATAGTTTTTAAAACTTTTTTAATGGCCTCTACCTGACCATTAGCTCGTGGATAATATGGTGTAGAGTTTTCATGGCGAAAACCTAGCTTGGCACTAAGTTCCTCCATCATTTGATTACGAAAATGTGATCCATGATTAGTAACGATGGACTGTCAGACTCCAAATCTACCTATGATATGATTGAATAGGAAGAGAGTAGCAGTCTTACCATCTTCCGCATATGTAGGCATGGCCTCAGCCCATTTTCTGAAATAGTCAATGGCTACGATGATGTAACCATGCCCCCTGGTTGAGGTAGGCTTACAATGAATGAAGTCAATCCCCCATTTGGTGAATGGGCCAACAGCAATGAAGGGGTGTAGCAGAGCAATATGGGTGCGCTTTTTAGTATAAAAGTGTTGACAAGGTGGGCATTTATTAACAACCTCATGATAGTCTTTGAAGACAGAAGGCTAGAAATATCTAGCGCGAAGGATTTTCTGGGTGGTAGCCATCCCAGATAAATGACCGCCACATGATCCAGAGTGGAAATCATTCAACACATGTTCAGCCTTTGCATGGGTGAGGCATCGCCAGAGAATAGAGTCAATCCCACATCTATGCAAGGTATCATTCAAGATGAGGTAGTATTTCGCGTGGTGATGGATACGGTGGTGATCGCCACGGGATAAATGCGGCTAAAATCGCTGTGTTTGGAGATAGATGAGCAAATATCCATACCAAGGGTCAGTAGTGCTAATCAGGAACATGAATTCTTCCAGAAATGAATCATTGGGCTCAGATTTTGTCGAAGCACAGGGAAGATCACACATAAGCTTGACAAAGACCAAGGATTTCTTTGATGTGGCTTTGGAAAATTCTAGATCAAATTCCTGTAGTATGACTATCCATCGGGAGTACTTGCCCTGGAGAAACTGATGAGTCAGGATGTAATACATAGGTTTCTGGTCTTCCAATACAATGGTAGTGTGGAGCATAATGTAGTGATGAAACGTTTGTACAGTAATGACCATGGCCAATGCTAACTTTTCCACATGTGAATAGTGAGTTTTGGAATCCATAAGATTCTTATTGGCATAATAAATCACATGCTCCTGACCGCGGAGATTTTATTGCACAAAAACCATAGCGATGGTAGTAGCGGAGGCAACAATATACAAGAGAAAGTCCTTTGAATAATCTGGGAGGTGTATCACGGGTGAATGAGTCAGAGCGTGCTTAAGATTGTCAAAGGCACGTTGGTCCTGGTCATCCCAGAAGAATGGGGTGTTCTTCTTGAGGAGACGCATATAACCATGCATTTTCTTTGCGAAATTGCACATGAAACGATGGAGAAAGTTTGCCTTCCCTTGCAAACTTTGGAGTTCAAGGAGATTAGTTGGGGCTGGTAGAGCTAAAATGGCGGCAATTTTCAAAGGATCAATCCGAATGCCATCTTTGGATACCACAAAACCTAGTAGACGTCCTGTCTCAATGCAAAAAACAAATTTATGTGGATTGAGCCGTATATTTTAATGACGGCATATTAGGAATATCTCTCTAAGATGACCAGGATGGTCCTCCCGTTGCTGTGAATGAGTAGGGAGGTCATCAAGGTATGGTTCAACAATATGTTTAATATCGTGAAATGCATAACACATCGCGCTCTGGAACGTGGCTCCATCATTTTTCAAGCCAAAAGGTAACTTTTTATATGCATAGGTTCCCCATGGGCAAATGAATGCTGTCTTATGCTGATCGGAGGGTAATATATCAATCTGATTATAGCCAGAGAAGCCATCCATAAATGAAAAGATGACACTTCTAGCACAGCTGTCGATAATCTGATCGATGTGCAAAGTAGGAAAGTTGTCCTTGGGACAAGCTTTATTCAAATCCCTAAAGTCGATATAGACTCTAATGGTGCCCTTCTTTTTATTGACAGGGACAACGTTCGATACGCATTTCGTCAGAGGTACAGGATAAATAAACCCAGCTTTGAGAAGTTTCTCAATTTTAGCTTTAATAGCTACGGCTTTCCGAGGATGGACTTGCCTTAGTTTTTGCCTGACAGGTTTGGCTGTGGGATAGGTTTTAATCTCATGGACCACAATGGATGGGTCAATCCCCAACATCTCTTCATAGGACCATGCAAAAATATCACAAAATTCTTTGAAAAGTGCTTTGTAAGCTTCAGATTCATCTACCGAGCAGTTCTGCCCAACATGAACATGCTCTATAGTATCAAGCTTGGCTGATATGTCAATCGAATTCATCTGAGTAATGTTGCAAAGGTTTCCTTCAGAATCTGTATCTTGCAACAATATGGGAATTTGGGGTATTTTGACAATATCGGTAGGAAATAAGGATGCATAATCATGGCTAACTGAACTGGTGTTGAGGAGGAACACGGATATGTGATGGTAATCCTCCCAAATGGACTCATTTGTATTCATGATCTCTATAATGGACTCATCGAAAGGGAAAGACTTGAAGAAATAATCTAGAGTAGGAAGAGAAGGTTCTAACTAGTACGGTAAATGGTAAGGATCTTAAGCCACTAGATGAAGGTCATCAGTGTGATCATCGAAAAAGGTTTGAATGGCATCATACATTGCTTCATGTGAACTCAACGAGGTGGATGTAACAACTTGTTTACCCTTAGGCTCATAATCAAATGAGGCAATCATATGGACTGTTGCAGTATCTGTGTTAGGAGGAGTGGATGGAAAAATCCCCATAAGGGATGAATCCTTCAACATGCCTACCCCAATCGACTGGTAAGGAGGATGGGACTGGCCTAACATGGGGATGTTATTAGCCATGGAGGTAGTAACATCCGGTGTGCAGAAATCACGTTGGTCAATGGTAACAATTCTCCCTAGATGTGGAAATTGGACTGTTCGGAATACTGTTGAGGCGAAAGCAGTCATGGCATAGAAATAATTTATTCCTAGAAGGAGGTTGTAATCTAAGGGGGCATCTACCACTTCTACTTGAATGGAAATGGTTTTGCCCCCCAACTCAACCGCTAGGGCTGATATGAGACCATGGGGTTGGAAACCCCATCCGTCAAAGGCCTTGAGGGTCGTAGGTGATGTTACAAGCTCGAGAGAGCTGAGAGCCTTCCAACAAGAGAGAGACAAAACTGAGGTCAAAGCTCCTTCATCTAGTACCATTCAAAAAAAATTCTTTCCAACTACTTTCGTAATGATCTAAAAAGCAAGTTTATGAGGTAACCAAGACTTATAGTTCTCAACATTGAAATGAATCAAGTTAGTATTATCTGGGTCTAAAGCTCCTAATGTTGTCAACAAGTTTTTGCGTTGTCTAGGGAAAATTTGGAGTACTTCTAAGGTAGACATTGCACAAGGTGTCTGAGCGAGATCTTCAACCACATTATAAAATTGAGCAGCTTGGGCATTAGAGATAAATACATCCTTTCGAAGAGTACTATTGGGTGGACGAAAAATCATGTCAAGAGTAGGCTTCTTGATAGATAGGGGGACAGTAGATGAGGATTCAGGAGAACTAGTAGATGGAGCTTTCCCTAAAGAAGAATAATCTTCTTTCTTATCTGTAGGTTTGTCATAATTCTGACTTCGAGTTTGCAGATTAATGGTATCCGAGGACATCATATGAATTTCCTCTGACGAACTGGAGTTACCCTGATTAGACATGTGGTCTATCAGTTGTTGCTGAGAGGAAAAGGATTCATGAGTACTGCGTGTGCGGGATTTGATTTTAGAAATTGGGAGATTTCGTCCCGACAAGGAAACTCCTTTGAGAAATGGCCACCTCTGCATAGCAGACAGGGATATTTTTCCTTTATTTTCCCTTTATCGTTATCACTGCTGGTTGGTCTTGGATTCTCCTATTGGTTTTCGGGTTTTTTATTCCTATTTTTACCCTTCTTTTTATTGCCCTAGGTTTTAGTACTTTGAATAGAGTTGACCTCGATGAAAACCTTAGGATTCGAAGGAGTAGGGGTGGAAGTTTGGGGTTGCTTGGAAGGTTTTGCTGCTGACGGGGACTGGATTGAACCAACAATCTCATCAACAAGTACTTCTGCTGGTGTCTTGGCGGGATCGGTGCTTGGGCGAGGAGCTTGAGGAATCAAGTCATAAAGGGTTCCAGACTGGGAATAGACCAAGACTTGATACTAGGCTTGACTAATAGCCCGCTCTTCAGTAACGAAACTGCCCATAGCCACATCTCGGGAAATTGGAGGCAACAAATATTTGGTAAACCAATCAACTAATAACTGATCCAAAATATGGGCCTTAATAAGCCTTCTTTGCCTTCTCCATTCATGGATATGATCGGATATGTGGGTGGAGGTGTTCTGTCACAGAGAAGTAAGAGATTAGTACCCATTTCATAACAAATAGGGAGCTGAAAGTGTGTAAGAAACATGGTTTCCAACGAGCCAAAATCCATAAACGAATGTTGTGGGAGTTCAATGTACCACTTCGCGGCTGTACCGGTCAGAGTTCGCTGAAAAAGCTATAATCGAACAGAATCATCCATGAGGAAGTTTGAAGAACACCACAAATGGAATGTCATAACATGGTTTTTTGGATCGTCTCCCTGCTTCCCATCGAAATTTAGGATGTCTGATGGTAACTTTACCAGAATGGGAGGCCATGAGGGATTGTGTCGAATGGGGTCATTAATAAACTTGGACAAGTCAGGTAAGTCCAAAGTTGCTAGGAAAGGCAACTGACAGTTGGGTTGCACATACTGGTAATATTGAAATGGCATATAATTACTAGTAGGACCATAAGTGGACTGAAAAACAGGTTGCTGTGACGAATAACTAACAAAAAATCCACCCGTAGGGGGTTGATTTCTGGGATTAACCACTAGGGCCTCTAAGAGGAGGACTGCCAAGGCCACTGGGACCACCAAGACCACTGGGACCACTAGGACCACTAGGACTACCAGGACCACTAGGAGGCAGACCACCAAACCCTCTAGGGCCACTAAGAGGTATACCTACAGAGCCTCTAGAACCACTAGGTAGAGGGCCACCAGACCCTCCAGGGTCGTAAGGAGGAAAGCCACCAGGCCCCTTAAGACCACTAGGACCATTAGGACCATAAGGAGGAAAGTTGCCAAATCCTCCAGGACCATTAGGTCTCCCAGGGGGAGGACCTCCATGAGACGGTCGTCTGACACCTCCCGCAGTATGTATAGGTATCCTCCCCATGGCTGTCATGTAAGACCAGTTGGGTTTCCCCCATGGTTTAAAAGTATTACTAGGGTATGGTATTCCAGCATAAGGAATTCCTGTAGGATTGGACGGATGATTAATGTTACCTACAGGTATTTGATAACCATAACCTCCAGAATATTGAATGGTTACAGATTGTGCCCCCGAGGGATGACCTGAACTAGATGGGGGATTAACCACATTATTATGGGTTGGAGAGACATAAACTATAGACGGTTCTATTTTAGAGGTCTATCCTTAACTAGGTACAATTCCAGTGTCAGATAACGTAGGTCGTACCGGGGGTTGCCCCCCGACACTAGCAGGTAAAGACGAAATGGGAATTGAAGGTTGGGCCCCAGGTGTAGAAGACCTGGGAGGATTGGGAACAGACATAACATGGGAGGTGGTGGGGGTGGTATTTTGACCTGGGTTGTGTGGTGTTACTGGATGATCTATAATCGATTCAATGTGTCTCATAGAATCGGCAAGTGAATGATATCCCACAGGAACAGATATGGAACGTGATGGTGTTGGGCCTAATATATCATCATTTTCCTGTCGATCTCTTGTGCATGGAGAATGGAAATGCGGTATTGCCTACATTCTTCTTCATCTTCAAAAGAGTTTAAACAGGTGCCAAATGAGGCAATGGCTTGTCCTACAGGGGTATCCCAAAATGGAGCATTGGGACCAAAATATGGACGGGCAGTATCATCAACATGACCTTCCATGGGAGAATGGAATGAGGTATTTCCTCGAGAAGGCTGTTGGACCAAGGGAGGTGAGTGTGAAGAATATGGTCCTCCACTTTCTACAACCACACTATCTCGCAGTTGGGAGGTGGTAGCATCTCCTTGGTCGATAGCTTCCATTGGATTTTCTCTTGAACCAGGAACAAAATGAGGTGGCAAGCCCCGTACTCTTCTAGACTGTCTTAACTTAGCCAGTTTGTACAGTTCCTATCTAACCTAGGTTCTGAAAAACTAGAAAACACAGCAAAAAATTTCCCTACACAAGCTATAGGTCAAAACAAGCAAACTTAAAATGATAGGAGGAGTTTAAATAGTCAGGTCTCTCACTAGGATTGTCAAGAAGGTGCCACTCGCGATATACCTCGAGGGTACGTGCATAGTAATCTCCCCAAATGCTATTTTCGGTGCATGGCTCCAAGAAAGACGACCAAAGGGCTTTTCTCAGATGGATAAGGTATCCTAGTGGGGTCTCCTGATATACTCAAGGTACATGGGAGCTCGAATTGGTAGTAGTGCTATCTAATGCATAACCGTACACAAGGGGCCTTCTAATATACAATCAAGTACATGAAGTACCTTTCTATATACCTCAAGGGTACATGAAAGGCCATTTGATATACCAACGGTATGTGGAAGAACCGCGCGAGTCCCGGGATGTAATGTGGACAAATAATAACAGCTCCTACACTTAACGGCGCTTGAACACGTCTCTAACCTATCACTCCAATTGCTACATAAATTTTAACCTATAACTACCGTTAATTTTAAAGTGGATGGTTAGGTGAATGCATGGTGTTTTGACAAAAAAGTAAAACTATGCAGTATGTGTATGCAAATATTTCACTTTACCGTTCAATATGCCTACTTACGGGAGTGAAAGAGAGTATTTTATTTTGTTTCAAAACCAAAAATACTTCCAAACAATAGTCTTGAACACAAAATAAAAGACAGGCAGCACTTTTCAAATTGATTTCTCTTTTCTGAAAGCAATAAGAAGGGGAATAATCTCTTTTCCTAAAAGAAAAAACAAGAAGCGTACTACATGCAAATGCATTCTATTCTTCAAGTTCTCTCAAAACATAGGCAAATCTAACTTAAAACTACTATATTTTTTATTTTGATGAGATATTACTAAATGCATAAGAGACAAAAGAACATAAAGAGCCTAAAAGCTTGTAAAGCCAATCAGGGATCCGATGTCCAATGCTCAATGATGATAACCTAATCTCAATCAAAAAATTTCTTTTTTAAAGGAAGAAAAAGAAGTTCTCTATGCAAACAAGAAATGAAACTAAGATGCTAATCAAGTGTTCTTCTTTTGGTCTATATAAAAGAAATGAAAAGAGATCTTACTAACACGCTAAGCTTTTCAAAAAACAAGAAATCCTTTCGTAGTCACAACCAACAAGCACCAAGGTAAATGAACAATAAAAAATACTAATCTAGCTTTTGCAGTTCCCAATCAAGCCAATCTTATACCATAAAACTCCAAACCACAAGCATCAGATTCTGACACACAATCCTGACAGTGCAGGGCTGAAAGAAAATCAACTCAATTTTTTACGAAAAATGAGAAAAATGAGGTCTTAGAAATGCCTACATGGCACCGCGCTTCTCGAGTATTGACATAGCGGTTCTAGCCCAGAACCGCTTCTCACCAACAGTACTCAGGTGGTGTCAACGCGCGCTGCTAACTCGGTTCAGGCGGTGGCACCGCTTCTCACCCATTGCATAAACGTGATTCCTTGTATAAATCCAAAACACATAGGAGAACGATAGATCAAGTCAGAAAAAGACTAGATTAAGGTTAAAACTGATAGATTGAGCACAAAATAGAGCATAAAAGGTTGAAATGATTCAGATCTGGATAGATCTAGAAGTTTCAAACCCAAATTCACTGAGTCAGATAGCAGATCTGACTGAAGAGAGTTGGATAAGGAGCCTAGATTTGGACAAGAGTTGAAGAACTGAGGAAGATCAGATCAACTGATATGTATATTCAATCCCCAGCAGAGTCGCTAGATTTGTAAGCAGGAATATTTCACCTTCTGCAGACAGAAGCTGTTCCTCTGGTCTGAATGGTTCAGATCCAGAACAAATGAACGACAAAGGGTGAAGACCCTCCTTGGATATCATAGATACCTGGAATGATACTTCAATAGTGCACCTATGTACCTGCAATTAGATCAAACACATAAACACATCAAAGCTACCAGAACATAATCTACTGATCCATGTTAGTGACTAAGGAATCTAACAACATGTACATGTGAAATCAACAACAATAGTAATGTGGGACAGAAATCACCTTTGCATTAAGATGAATGGAGAAGTTTACAACTAATTAATCCTTAGTGTTGACATGCATCTCCATGAAACCAACACTTCATCCCCATAAGCTCCAACTTTGCTCTCTATGCTCTCAAATGGCTTGGGCCAAGTGGTCAATCCAACAGTATAACAATACCTCAATGGTTCCCCCCCTCAACCATGGACATGAGCTTGTATTTATAAGGCTCAATGGATAGGAATGGTTGAGAGAATTGTGGATGAGTTGGTCTATAAGATCTTATGATGGGGGATCTCGAGCTCAACGGACCCACAATGATAGGGATAAGGGAAGACATGAGGCTCATGATCTAGAAGCCTTGAGAAACCTCTCTTTTTCCCATTTTACCCAGGGTACTGCTTTTCTCGTCTTATGACAGAGCGGTTCAGGTAAGAAACGCTTATGGACCAAGGGCTATAAGTGGTGGCACCACTTATGGATAACAAGGCACAGGAGGTACGATCAAGGTACCGCTCATGGACAAAGGGGAAAGCGCAGTGCTGAGTATTTTCATGAAAGACTGACAAACAACATGGGTTTCCACTCCAAGTGCTGGGATTAAGGGCAAGTAGGTATGTCAAAGGTATTATCACATGATGATGACATGATTTTGGTATAACAGATCCCGAGGTAGAGATAATCACCAAAGTAGAGTTCATCTATGAAGACACCAAATCCACCACTGGAGTTGAACCAGACTACAAGTGGGGAGAAATCTTTAGAATGATCTCAAACCAGAATGTACCTGATGCTTGGTTTGAAGAATTGACGATCCATGCTAACATTGAGAAGTCAGCCTTGATGAAAGTAGCCACAAGGCCTGAATTATTTCCTTGTTCAGAAGTAGTAGGCTGGATTCTTCCTAGGGAATATCTGACGACAATGATTCTAGAAAACACTACAAAGTAAGGCTATGCTGCATATAGCCCTGCCTATGTCTCCATGGCATACCATTTACCTTCACCACAAGTCTACCTAATAGAGAGTTGGTTGAAGGAGGTAGCTCTGGACCTAGTATAAACTGTAAAGAGAATGATGATACAAGGAAAGAATTTATGAACCAGACCTTCCAAAGAATATGACACCTCTACTCTCAGTGCTCCCTACAAGTTTATTGCATTGATGCTCAACAGGATTTTTGGAAGAGCACAAGGGAAGAGTTTCAAGATAGGTTTGATACTGGTTATCATTTTCGTGGCTACACAAGGAACCATATTCAACTGGGCCAATATAGTGTCGAACAGCATTTCTGCATGTATATTAGTAGCCTTAGAAGGAGTATCTCAGAAGAAATCTGAATTTTATATGAGCTCTATTCTAATTGACTGCATATTGTGCACCCAGAATTTCCCTGCTTTGAGATGTAACTGGGAGAAGGAAAGAACCCCAATATACGCAGCCTATAAATTGTTGTGCGCACATAAGTATTACAGTTTTTATAGGGAAATTTGCGAGCATTTCATTATGCCCTTACATACTCTAATTTTCCTGACTGAATGTAATTACATGTCCGAAGAGGCATTTAAAGTTATACAAGAGTTTGGTGATTATTATTTGATGGAGGATGGATTATATGTAAGGATGTATGATGGATCCAGAGCTCCTTCTCTACTGCTGAAATATGCTACAGATTATGTACTCCATAAGGAGGCAGTCAGACAACTGTAAATTGATGGAGTAGGCAATTTTTTGTTTGAACATAAGAAGGCAATGTACCCTACAGTACCTTTCTTAATTGGAAGCTATAAGTTTTCAAGGGTAAAGCAGGCAATAGAATTTGTTAAAGAGCTAGAATATTTTCGCTTTGGAGAAATGAATTTTCATAGAAATGACTCCCATAACAAAGTAGCTGACTACTGCAAAGAAGCAGGAATCCATTTTGAGTATACTGACTTTTGGGACAAAGATGAGGAGACATTCCGAAATGCAAAGAACATAACAACCCTCAAGAAAAGATTCAAGCAAAAAATAACAACTATGGGTGGAAAAGGCAAGACTTCAGATATAGCTAATATGTAAGAAGAAGAAGAAGCCAAGAAAAGAGAAGAAGATGGCAGCAGATTGGTATGGGAAGCATAAAATTGCTTAAGAATTTAAGAAGAAGAAAAGAAGTGGGCTACTAAAGAAGCATCTAGGAAGGAAGAAGAAGAAAGTAAAGGAAAAGAGGCTGAAATAAAGAAGAAACAAGCAAAAAGTGAGGGCTTCAGACTAATAGAGTCCCAAAAAGAGAAGCATCCCACAGAGCAGGTTGATATACAAGAAGTACAAGACCAAATAGATCAACAGCAAGAACAAACCGATCATGATCCCTTGGAACCTATTGTATCTTCTGGCAGCATATTAGGAGAGGCTTCAATTTCTGAAATTGATTTGATTCCTTTCATGCCTACCGAAGGGGAAAAGGTTCCTGATTTTAATACCATTTTTTATGACAAAGAAAAGAAAATAATCGTATAAGAACTGAGACAAAGGTAGATACTGGGGGACAACCAGGAAAAATTGTGATAGACAAGACATTGGGACATGGTACGCATAAATATCCATAGTTGATAGCGAGAGCTGGGGTAGCTTTAACCTTAGAAACTGAAGACAATGTGGACAGGCTCATGACTGATCTAGAGCAATCACGGAAGAATGTAGCCCAACTGAAGGAAACTTTAAAGAAGGAAAGAGATGAAAGGTAGAAGCTAAAGAGAAAATATGAAGATATGATAGGCGAAGTTAAGAATTCAAGAACATAATGCCAAACTCTGCAAGCAGATAAGAATGCTCTGGCAATATCTACAGAGAACACAGAGAAGAGTGCTCAAGTTACCTTAACTGAATTACAAAAGCTATAGCTGGAGCATTAGATGTTAAAGACTAAAAAGGATAATATTCAGTTATCATATGGAATATTAAGTGAAGAAAAGAACAAGTTGGAGAGCAGGGTTTCTGAGATGGAAATTGAGAAGGCTACTGCTGTTACAAAGAGAAATTCCTATGGCTTGGGATACCACAACAGACAGCTTGAATCTGGAAATCAATCCTTTCCAATATGCAATAGAAAGTAAATGTCTAACACTTAAGGATCAGACCTCGTACCTTATTCCAGACGGTTGAAGTAGATCCCCATTGAGCTTTCCAACTTCAGCTTGAATTGATAAATTACTTCCTCAACAACAAGTAAACAATACAAGCATTATATATATCATGGTGTTAGATCTATTCTAGCATATATAATTAATAATGTATAAGCATTTGACATAATCCCATGGATAAAATATTCATTCAAACACACATTATTGGAGAGGAAAAGATATTTCTATTAATATAGATAAGAGATTACAATAGATACAACCTCTGATGACATGTCTGCAAACCGGAGAAACTGAATCCCTCACTTGGGCCTCCAGCACCTCAATCCTCCATCTCTCAATAGCAAGCTCACAAGCAAAAGGCAAGCTTAGGAAGAACACACTAGTGCTCCAAGGGACAAAGGGATACAGACTCAACCGTAAGTTCCAGCAACAATGGACTATAGTTTCTTTGCTCTCAATTCTCTCATATGCCTTCAATGTACCATAGAGTTCCTTATATAGATTTTCAAAGGGGTAATGAAAGGTCGAATCCGAGCGATCTCAAGGCATAGGGAAGGCCAGGAGTCAAGTGGGTTGGATCCATGTCAAGGAAAACTCCAAAAGGATTTGGATTTTGTACACATCTCGATGTACGCGGTTTTAGTGGTCAAACTCGCGTATATACGCAATTAAGGGATTAAAAGTCGCGTACAGAATTTTTCACATGTTTATAGGGATGATCAATGAAACATCAAAGGACAAAAAATGGTCCATGGGGTCTAAGGAGTCTGCAGCGGGACAGGGGAAGGACATACGAAGTGTGATTCACCTGGAGTGGTAAAATCAGCTATAACAGATGCCCCCTAATGTGTGAGGTCAGAGGGGTCATACGATGACCGAAATACATTATAAGTCCATCCCAAAAGTGGAGTGATGAAGGATCCCAAATGGAAGACCAACCACCCAATCAGCATAGTACAATAATACAACTCTGCATATAACTACAAATACATATAGCAGTCCCGGATACATAAGAGTACAATGGCCATGAATAGGCATGATACAAGATATCACATAAGTGGTCATCACCATGTTTAATATACATAAATCAGAATCTCCATGATGAAGATATCCAAAGGACCATGATATCCATAATGGCTGAAGATATATAACATATCAAGATCTCCATAATGGCTGGAAATGTCTGACATATACTGGAATCAAGTCACGAGAGCTGAAATCTCATGAACAATGGCACGATCAAGGAGGTAGCATATAAAATATGCCACCAATCTGGAAAGTCCTCTACACACACCGCTACGAGTACATGTCTTACTATGCGAGTAGAGGTGTTGAGGTCGAACATAGTAGTCCATCGTCTGATTACCAGTCATTGATGTATACCGTTAACAGACGCGAGATCACCCACCGATAATGAAAAATGGGAATCAGGGTACTAGAGTGCAAACTAACAAGTGTGAATAAATGTGTTGAGGTTGAACACTTGAGAGGATTGATCGATTAGGGGACGTTGATGTATTCCCAAAGACTGTCGATGGCAAGAGAACCTGCCACTGATGACTGCAAGTCTCAAGGCACTGAAAATGACTCTAGATTCCAATCCCAAAATAAATGATTTGAAGTCAATGGGATGAAATCCGCTGGAAGGAGGGCATTCATCCCCCATCATCCAACACGAGGTACTAAGCAAAGCTGTATAATGTGAAAGGACTCGATCATAAGGTGCACGAACCAGTAACTGTACTGGGAATGGATGACATGCAAAGTCAAGATAACTAAGGAATGACCAACTCAGGCTTCAACTTCCTCCGAACAAGAGCATAACAGCGTATGGTGACTGAATGAAGGTAGCATAGACTCGATATACAAACTGGGACATATCTACAACACAGGAGGCATAGACAGAGGCTCCATAGGGACTGGAAGTTTAACCAGTCGATAGAGATAAACTCAGATAAATGAGTACATCTCCTAAATTTGAACTATAACCCAACTAATGGATGTGATACACAGTGCTCTGTTCGAAGGCGACACGACTCGACAGCTGCCAAAGATAACATCTTTCCTTGTCCATCTTTTTGGTTTTTTTATTTTTTTGGACTTTTTCAGTTATTTAAAAATATTGAAAAAGAATAAAATGGCTTTATAGTTACAGAATAGGAGGAGACGAGTGTCATAAGGGCAAACAAACTAGTTCCAAGCAGTGGAACATACCTATGCTCAATGCAAGGATACATGTGTAGAATATCGACACTCGAGAGAAAATCCCCTCCCAGTAAAAGGGAAACAAGCTGTGAAGGATATAAAAGATTGCTCTGCATGGCTAGACATGAGACAAGCTTGGGCTATATGGATGAAATGCAATGTCAGGGGAGCCGACATAAAGCTCAATAAAGCAGGCAAAGCTCATGATAATGCATTCACAACTTGACATGAGGGAGTCCTGAGGGAAATAGGCCAGCAAAAGATCAAGAGGAGTATGAGGCTCTTGTGAAATGTCATGGAAGTACTATACAACGGACTCCTAGACCATAAAGGAGAAAACGTCAGCATGGGCACCAAATGAAAATAAGGCACTAAATAGGGTACCCATGTAAGGTGAAGCTCTACCACTCATATCATGCCACTTCTAAAGAAGCAAGAAGGTTCCGTGACATAATAGAGTGGGTTCGTACCTAAGGTCATGATGAGATGGTTAGAAGGTCATGCAAAATGAAAACAATGATGAAACCTAACCTATATGCTAGTTTAGACATGATACCTAAGATCGGCATGAACTGGTCAATCCAATGGCTAGAACGGCACTAAAAAAGGTCCTCTACATCATGAATTATGTCAAAAACGGTCCAAAATGGTTAGAAAATGTCAAAACTATAGGAAAGGGGGTAAAAATTTTCAAATATTTGAAAAATTTCTATAAATAGTAAAAAATTCAAAATATTATAAAACATTTGAAACTTTTACCCATTTGAGCTCCAATTTTCCACAGCGAATTCCAGGAAATCCAGCCGGCGGAATCCATTACCGTTTCTTCCAAGTATTTACCCATGCTCTTCTCTTTCATTTTGATGCAATTTTTATGAAATTCCATGGTCAATTAAGCTTTCTAGGCCAAACTAAAATGGGCACTGCGGCCCACGCAAAAATCAATTGTTTTTCCGCATATAGGGCTAGATATACGCAGAAAATGCCCCCAAAACCGCGTACATACATGGCTCTTTTGAAAACAGGCACGTATGAGGCCACGCATAAGGTTTTGTCCATAATCTAATGGGAAAATTGGCAATTTCTTGTGCAGGATGGTCCTAGAGTGGAGAGAGCATGAACATGGTGAGGTAGAGGAAGCAGTAAGGGCCAATCTAATGGCTCAACAAGCTTTATGTGCATGCAGACTCTACAAGTTTTGGTGTCTTGGTGGTTTGAGGGCCAAACCAAGACTATTACAGATGCTGGTGGATTACTGGGATCCAGACTCAGAGTCCTTCCAGATAGATGGGATGTCCCTCACTATAGAGGTGGAGGACATATACTTCATTACAGGGATTTCTAGATGAGGGGAAGTGGTGAACCTTCGTTCTCGTGGTGGGCCAAGAGGTGGCCTGACTATCGACGAGTACATTGCAGTGTACTGCTATCCAGACA
Source organism: Pseudotsuga menziesii (assembly GCA_001517045.1). Taxonomy (NCBI): domain Eukaryota; kingdom Viridiplantae; phylum Streptophyta; class Pinopsida; order Pinales; family Pinaceae; genus Pseudotsuga; species Pseudotsuga menziesii. The sequence continues at coordinate 172,017 of LPNX010170114.1, forward strand.
TAGAGAAGGTGGGGAGTCAGGTCCCTACCAACGCTATATAGGTGCTGGGCCTAAAGGCCATACTATTGACATTGGGTAGGATAGTAGGCTTGGCATCACTCCACCAGGCCTCGTGGCCTTTGATGTTCTATGCAGTGAAGTGCATGAGACCCACGATTTATGACTAGAGCACTACACTACTGAGAAACATGAAACATTAGCTCAGTGAGTGTAAGGCAGGTAGAGTGCGGAACTTCGGGTTTAGCAGTATATTGAGCACGTTTTTCTTCTAGCGTGTTCCAGGATTGAGCCCCAGAGTGGATGTTCCTCTTCACGGGGTTCGAGATTCATCCCAACGGCATTGGGTAGATGCGATGCACAAACTGAGGGGTGGTAGGGTGGCCAACCCTTATCCAGCTAAGTTCTTTTTGTGGTGGCAATGGCAAATAGTTGCCATCGATGACTACCCCTATGCGGGGATAGACTTCTGGGGGGACCCGGACATGCCGCTACCACCAGGATCGGCATATGGCGATATAGGTCATGAAACTCGACCCTCTCCTTTTTTTGAAATTTTTTTTTTTGAGTTATTTAATTTTTTTGTGTTTTCTTGATTATATGGAATCAAAAAGACATATTTTGCGTGACAATACATAGTGACATCTACCATTTGTGTGTAGATGTGGGACCACGGTGGCAAGAGGGATTCCCTTGTCATAGACAGAGGGGAAGAGGAGATGATATCACGGGTGTGGATGCGGAGTGGACGCTCCAGAGCATTCATACCAATTTTGTTAGGCTGACACATAGGGTTCCCATGGTGCAATTCGAGGACTTTCCTAAGGCTATGCAGCGCCAGGTGGTGGGTGTACCACGAGCATGGGTACGATTGTTCTGATGGCTAGCTAGAGCCATAGTGACCTTCCATGATCACAAACCTCCTCCTCCTCCACAAGATTAGACACCTGGGAGTGTATACATTTTGTACTACCGTGTATTATATGTTGGTGGCTCGAGAGCCCCAATTTTGTATCATGACACTATGTATTATCACAAATTTTTTTTTATGGTGATCGGTTTATTTATTTACATGTGTAAAAATTGTGTTTGTGATGAATTTTTTGTGAATGAAACAAATGCCAATCTAACACGTAGTTAGCATATGAGTCAGCAACTTGATTATTAATTCTTGGAATGTGTATATATGTTATATTGTCAAATTTCCGTTCTAACAATCTCACACATAAGAATATTCTCAATAACGTCGGATCTCTAACATGGTACAAACCATTAAGATGTGACACTACTAACTCCGAATCAAGACGTACCTCAAGAGAGAGAACGCCATGTGAAATGGCATCTCATAGAAGCTCAATAACGGCACTATATTCAACAACATTGTTGGAAGATGGCCGCAGACATATGCCTCCTGAAGACAGTACCTAACCCATAGGAGTATAAATCACCCAAGCAGTAGAAGCTGAGTGTTGAGTGTGACGGCTCGCACCATCTATGAATCCTATGTAGGTGGAAGATTCCATTGACATCTGCCAAAAGAAATGGAAACTCATCACAAACCCGATCACGATAAGAAAAAGACCTAACTATGCAAAACTGTACACTAATATACAATAAGCAGCCTTGGCTGGAGATCATGCATAGTATTTCTTGAGCTAGTACCCATTTTTAGGCTCTGCCAAGGTCATTCCTTCGTAATCCACTAACTCATACACACCCTTCTCTAACACACGCTTGACCACGTAAGGACCCCGCCACATAGGAATAAATTTCCTTACCCCCAAGGGTTCTTTCGGTTGATCCCACAACAGGACCAACTCTCCTTCACTAAACCTCCTTGGATGGACAGACTCATCGTACTTGACCTTTACGCGACATTTATTGACTTCTAGAACCACCAAGGCATCCCGATGCTGCTCATCAAGTTGCTCAAGGTGAACCAAATGCTCCTCCAATGGTGAAGTGTCTGGTAAGAGTTCTACAGCTAGCTTCAAAGAAGGAATCTCACATTCAACTAGCAACATCGAATCCACTCCATGTACATGTTGATATGGAGAAAAACCAGTGGCAGTCTTAACAATGGTTTGATATGCCCACAAAGCAGGATATAACATGATGTGCCAATTATTCTTGCTTTGTGTGATGGTTCATTGGAGAATGGATTTGAGTGATTTATTCACTTCCTCTACCTATCCATTCACTTGAGGGTAGTAAGCAGAGGAATGCTCTTGCTTATACCCTAACTTTGATGCCAACTCTTCCATCATACGGTTCTGAAAGTGCGAGCCATGGTCAGTGACAAGCTCTTTCGGAATCCCGAATCGAGTAATAATTTGGTTGAGTACGAAGTGAGTGGCTTTCTCATCGTCGGATTTTACTGTAGGCATAGCCTCAGCCCATTTCGTGAAGTAATCAATAGCCACTATAATATGGTGGTGCCCCCCAGCTGAAGCTGGGTTGCAATCCATAAAATCAAGCCCCCACTTAGTGAAGGGACTGGCAGTGATAATGGGATGTAACAGGGTAGGTTTCGAGTGCATATTATGTGCAAACACCTAGAAATGGTGGCACCTCTTGACCGCATCAACACAATCTTTAAAGATCGATCGCCAGAAATAACCCGCTCTTAAGATCTTTTGAGCTGTAGAAATCCCATATAAATGACCACCACACGCCCCTCTGTGGAAATCATTCAGCACTACCTCAGCCTCTTCATGACTTAAACAACGTTGTAAAATGGAATATATCCCATGGCGGTACAAAGTGTTATCCACTATGAGGTAGTTCTTAGAGACGTGACGTAATAGTCTTCGTTCATCTCACGAGAGGTGAGTAGGGGTCTTCAATGTTTGTAAATATATTATGATATCCCCATACCATGGGTCTAAAGTTGATATTAAGAAGATGTGTTCATCGACAAACGTATCTTCACGAACCAACTCCTTGGCCTCGCTCGGGAAATCCGATATAAGCTATGCAAAAATTAAATACTTCTTTGATTTTGTCAAAACAAGCTCGAGATCGAATTCTTGCAAAATGATAATCCATTTATTATATTTTCCTCCAATCATCCTTTAGGTGAGGACAAATTGAAATGGATTGACATGGGCTACAACCAAGGTCTGGCGAAGGAGAATATAATGTCTCAACGGTTGAACCGCATGTACGGTAGCTAAAACAAGCTTCTCAACATGAGAATAATGAATCTCTGCGTCAATAAGGTTCCATCTCAGATAATATATGACATGCTCTTGGAGCTCCTCATCCTCTTGAACCAAAACCATACCAATAGTCTCCATGGACGTGGCCACATAAAGTAGGAAATCACAGCTATAGTCCGGGGGACTAATCACCGGGGCTAATGCTAGGGCTCACTTGAGTGCATCAAACGACTCATGCGCTCACTCATCCCAATAAACTTGGGGTGTCCTTCTTCAATAGACACAAGAAGCCTCTAGTTAAATTGGCAAGGTTGACAACAAATCTTCGTAAGAAGTTTTCCATGCCTTGAAAACAGTGAAGATGACGAATATTCTTCAGGGGAGACAACTGAATTATTGCCTCAACCTTCAAAGGGTCGACTCTTATACCCTATTTAGAAACGATGAATCCTAACAAACGCCCTGACTTCACACAAAAGATGCACTTGTGAGGATTTAATCTGACCGAATAGTGTCGACATATTTCGAATACCAATCTCAAGTGATAGGGATGATGCATCCTCATACGAGAATGAGCCACAAGGTCATCCAAAAATACTTCGATAATTGACTTGAAATCGTGGAAGATCAAGGTCATTGCCCGCAGAAATGTAGCTCCGACATTTTTAAGGCTAAAAGGCATTTTTCGATATGCGAACGTTCCCCAAGGACAAATAAATGCAGTCTTATGTTGGTCCTCAAGTTTAATCTGTATCTGATCATATCCGAAAAATCCGTCCAGACCCTTCCAACATGATAAAGACATCACAGAAGTAGCATCACCCATCAATCATAGTGCGCTTGACGATCATATTAAGACATTCTACGTGAATCAAAAGAGACACATAGTGGGCAAGCGAGGCTGAAGTCCTGCCGTTTCAAATTTGATCACGGAGGAAGAATCATCATCATTCACACCAAGGGCAGAAAGCTACACCTTCCTTTGCGAAGGACAACTCTAAAGCACTTCCAATGCAGACATCGCACAAGGAGTGTGGCCCAAATCCTCGACAACTGAATAGTTCTGGGAAGCTTGGGCATTTGGATTATGCCCTGAATGCTTAAGGACTCCCTTAGGAATGCGAGGTGCAGTCTCAGGTTTATCCATAGGTTTCTCAATACGCAAAGGGGACCCTGGTGGATCAGGCTCTTTGCCTGGGATGGGTTGTGACGAACCATAATCTTTTGCATGGGTCACAACTTTTGCGGCACGTACCATGTTAATGCAACCACGACCACTACCCTCCGGCGGATATTGATCACCACCAGACTGGTCATGGGACCTCGATTTCATATTTTGATTGTGAGGTAAAGGGTTAGTTAGCACACCTAGGCCCTGTGCCAAGAATCTTGAGGTTTCCTCAATATGAGGTCACAAGTGAGTGAGGTGATCGTCCTTACATAACTTGCAAGGGAACTTAACCTTACGTTTAGCTTGCTTGTCCCCCCCAACATTTCGGCCGTTCTTTTCATTACTATTAGCATTCTCATTCTTATTCCCACCCTTACGATTATTTTTACTTTTTTTTATATTCCGTCTAGGCTACTGTTTACCCTTTTGGTCCGACGATTGCATCGAAAGTACACTCACCGTTTGGGTGGGCTGAGACAAAGCCGTAGCTTGTCCCGAAGCAGATTGGTTGATTGACAATTGAATAAGGATATATTGGAAATTCTAAAATGAAGAATGGTCTGGGTAGAGACCATTAAAGAATATCCTACAGACCTAGCCATAAAATATCAGCAAATATTAAAGCAGGAATATGAATTACTGGAATTTGCAATTAATGTCGCAGAGGATTTCAGGAAAACAGTGAAAAAGACAAAGACAGCTTGTGCTGAATTTTGCAAGAGAGTGCTCTCCACATACAATCAATGTCAGACTTCTGCAGAAAAGAGATTGGATGTGCTGCCTGAGCATGAACTGTTTCTAAAAAATTTACAAGACAGGTACAAAGAAGATGAGCAAGAAATCCAACAAGTCAAGGACCTAGCTGAGTGGATATTGAAAAATGCAGTAGCACATGCAGCTCTAAGCATACACCTATTAGAGGACCAGCTGCGCCTGAGTTCTGCTAGGATAGAGGGGGTGAAGACTCAAGATACCAAATATGGAATCAACATTCGATTCCTTGAGCCTTCTAGGTTTGAAATCATAGCAGCAGATGCTAATGCATGGAAAACGTTCACCAGTGAGCAAGCTGGCCCTTCCTCATAAATTGTTTTGGAAATATGATTTAAAATGTAATATATTGTATTAATTTTGTGCACAAGCTACAGGACAAAATTTTGGAAATGAAAGGTTGTGGAAGCTCAAGAGACAATGAGGGGCAGCCCAAGAGTTTTTTTGTATAAGTATTGCAGAGTTATAGATGGAGAAGGACCTTTTTTCCAGACTATCTTGAGAAATTATTGTAAGAAGAACTAATTCATTTTACAATAAAGAGTTATATGTTTCTGCTGGATAAAGTTCTGTGGATTTTCAAATGTTTTCTATGGGCTAGTTGGATATGAACTATTTCCTTTTTAGCTTGTTTCCATGAACTGTGAGATCGTTCTAACCTGTTCAATTCTTTCATGTTATGAATGCACTCCTATTTATTTTGTGAAATTTGCACATTGGGTAATGAATGTTTTAATTAACAATAATCTATCTTGTTGTTTATCTTTCTATTGATATTCATGTGTTCAGAAACGTTAACAACTATTTGTGATTTTTATTTATGCATGCAATACAGTACATTACTCACCATTAATGATAGTTTTTCTCTGTAGGGATAGGTTAGTGAGTCTTAATTAGTTTCTTGCTGTTTGTGATTTAGAAGCGAGAGAGGTAAGACTAGAGGTAAGAACCTGCACATCACATTGTGACCCTCCTCATTCTCTCTATCGTCTGCATTTAGTTAGGCACTTGCACATCATACCTAAACAAAAAAAAACTAAAATAATACATAGTGGACCGGGATGTAACCGGTAAATCACTTTAATTGTTACTTGACCTACGGTAGCCAGATCGTAAACTGGACAGATTCCCCATCTCAAACAATAACGAGCTAATGGGGAACTTTTATTCGGGAGAATCCCTACTGTTGTTACCTACGATTTTCCAAGGTGCAATAGTTTTCGGCGCTAGAAGGAGGGCCACTAGTGGATGGTTAGTCGAGGAAGCTCGCTTCCTTGAAATTACTCCACCGGTGATAGTTCTGAAAATAGTTTGCTTCACAAACCCATTCCTGAAGATAAAGAAAAGGGGTATCTATATCCCATCGGTAATGAAGTGGTTGATGATTTAAGAAGAATTACTAGGGCATATGCGAAAAATATTGGAGGATTACCTATTATCTCTGTCCCACCTAGAAGAGAGTACCAAAAGAAAGTTCACCCTCAATTAGAAGACTCAGTGTTGGTAGAAGATCTTGAAGAACTGGTAGAAGCAACCTTACAAGAAGTTGACCAATATTTAGATCAATTGGATCCAGATTCACCTTACTATTCACCTTTCCAGACCTCTGTTCAGTCACAACGTCATACTCCACTCATAATCATGGCTAATGTAAATGCAAACCAGCCACCTCCACAACCTGCTTGGAGGGCTAGGTCGCCTTTAAATTTGACACCTCCCTTGCATGATTTTCCTTAGTATTTTGACAAGATGTTACCGAAGTTTGAACCAAGTGAAGGAATTATGTAGATGATCATTTGCAGAGTTTTTACTTGGCTGTAGAAGGACTACAAGCTGGAGAGCATGAAGATGTGGTCTGTAGATTGTTTCCCCACACCCTGAAAGGAAAAGCAGCCTCATGGTATTTTTCCCTACCTACAAATTCAATTACAGATTGGAATACTTTTGAGAGAATGTTTAGAAGCAAGTATGCAGTCCAGAAAACTCATGCAATGTTAATGAAAGGATTATGTGCTCTACAGAAAGAAAGGAAGGAAAGAGTGCGTAATTTCACCCAAAGGTTTGCTGCTTACCTAAACAATTTCACTGCAGCTAATAAACCATCTCAAAATGCCCTAATTGAATACTATACCTCAGTTCTCGGACCTGATCTAGCCATGTTTTCCAAGAGATCAGTTAGACCTACATTAGCAGAAACCTATGAAGAAGCTGAGAAGGTAGAGGCTGAGATGGAGAGTATAGAAAATTACCTTGTGTAGTTATAAGAGAAGACTTTTGGAAACAAGAAACCTTTATTGCTAACTAAGCCTAAGGATGAGCGATCACGGGATTTCGAAGCGATGGTGAAGATGATGAAGAAATGATCAAACTGAGTGATAGATTTAGAAAAGGAAAAAGAGGGTCATAAACCATATAAGCCTTATTATAAAAAAAGGGAAGACAACAGTCAATCTAAACCTCCTCCACTCAGTCCTGCAGCAATGAATTTAACCGATGTAGGCATGGACAATTTTTGTACTTTTCATCAGCAGCCTCATTCTGAGAAGAGTTTCCCACAATGGATAAATTCTATGACATTAGTAATGAATCAATTATTGGACTCCAAATTGATAGAAACTGGTAAGGAGGAAGAAAAGTATCATGAACCTATGAAAAAACAAGAGGAAGATACCTTATTTTTATGGGACTGTGTCTCTATGTTTGATACAGAAGATGAAGATTTTCTGATACAAGGGGAAACACCAGAAACTAATGTAACAACAAGAAGTCATAATCTGTTAAAAGAAGATAAATCAATACTTCCTAATATTAAGAAACTTCAAGAAAACATGAAGAAGATACAGAACAACACTTCGACTGTCAAAATACCTGAATTTGTTATTTCAAGTCAAGATCCTAAGAAAATCAACACACCTCTAAAGCTTACTGACGTTAAGATTGGTAATGTCAAGAAGAATCCTAAATAACATGAGATGGGATATGATATTGTGGAGGACATTAAAAAGGCTAAAGCAAATATCTCATTGTTTGAAATGTGCAATTTACCTCAGCAATAAGAGAAGCTTTTAAAATCCCTTGAGACACCAGACGAGGAGCCTCCTAGTGACAACCAACCTGAGGAAGAGATTGGCGAGGGAAGTATAGGAGGGAAATCTAAGTATAGAACTCCAACATTTCTCCTGACCTTGGAAATTTTCGACTATAATGTGCATAATTGTTTAGTGGAATTAGGAGCATTAGTCAACGTTATGCCACTTTCAGTCTACAAGAAAATCAATGGTCAACCTAAACCATCCACTTGGCAAGTTCTTCAATTAGACAGAACAGCTGTAAAGGTAATAGGAGAAATGGAGGATGTTCCAACTCACTTATTCATAGATGAGAGGGTATGTGAGTACATCGACATTGTAGTAGCAGACATACTAAATGCTTATGGCTTGGTGTTGAGATGAGACTGGTCAGTAAGGTTAGAAGGATATTTTGCATCAGATCGGTCACATTTGTGGTTTCCTTTTAAGGGAAGTCCAAATCAGATAAAAGCGTTAAGAGAGCCTCAAATGAAATACAATGTCACTCAATTAGAAGGGAAAAATGAACCAGTAAACTCTATATTGGGAAACTATTTCATTGAACTGGAATCGAGAAATTACCAAGCTGAAGAAGCCAATAGTATACCTGATATCCAACCCGATCTCCTTTGATTTTCATGGGCTAATGAGATTGACAGTAACATAGTAGATTTAGTTTCAGATGTAGTCTGTAATTCAAATTTAGTAGAAGCAGATAGTTTTTGGACTCTTTATTTTGATGGTTCTAAAACATTGGAGGGATCAGGGGCTGGCTGTGTCCTGATTGATCTAGAAAAAAATAAACATTTTCTTTCATGTAGGTTAGAATTCGAATGCACAAATAACACAGTCGAATACGAAGCACTAGTTTAAGGACTTAAAAAAGCAATAGAACTAAAAGTAAAAAATCTGAAAGTATGTGGATATTCTAAAATCATTGTTAAGCAAATTCAGAACAAAATACACTGCATTTCACCACATTTGAAAGCTTGCCAAAATGAAGTTTGGGATTTGCTTATAAATTTTCATACATTCAATATTGTGTCCATTCCTAGATTAAAGAATGCAGCAGTTGATTTACTAGCTACCTCAGCCGCAATATTAGTACCTTCAAATAATAGATGTTCTATTGAATTACTTTTCAAGCCTTCTATTCCAGATATGATCACAAATCTACGGGTTTTTGACAATGATCATCAAATTTTGGAGTGTTTGATGAATGGCGATACTTTCAAAGGAGCAATAATAGACGATGAAGAACATCAAGCAGAATTAAAATTCGGGAACTTTATTCCTAAAGGAGTTAGGACCTTGGAACGAATGTTTGATTTAGATAACAAATTCAAAAAGCCAATGAATGTCAAGACTCATAGCTTGTCCTTACAATTCGAGCTGATAAATTTGGGGACTGAAGCTGAACCCAAATATGTAAATTTGGGGAAGTGTTGTTCTCCAGGCGAAAGGAGTAAGTTCATCAGTCTATTAAATAAATCCAAGGATGTGTTCTCTTGGACCTATGGAGATCTAAAAACTTATGACACAAAGATCATACAACATGTTATCCCAATCAAAGGTGGAATCAAGCCTTACCAACAGCCTTTGAGAAAGATGCATCCTAAGCTAGAACCTTTAATTCAAAGTGAGGTAAAAAAGTTGCTGGATGCTAAAATCATATTTAAAGTCAGACATTTTGAATGGGTTTCTAATTTGGTGCCAGTATGGAAAAAGTCTAGAGAAATCAGGCTTTATGTAGATTTCAGAAATCTTAATCGTGCATCAGATAAAGATAATTATATGGTCCCACCCATGGAGAAAATACTACAGATTGTTTTAGGTTCTGAATTGTTTTCGTTATTAGATGGATTTTCCGGTTATAATCAAGTATTAGTAGCAGAAGAAGACAGGCTCAAAACCACTTTCAGAACCAAGTGGGGAAATTTTGTGTATAGGAGGATTCCCTTTGGACTTATTAATGTTGGAGCTACATTCCAGAGGGAAATGGATATAGATTTCTGCAGTCTGATTGGCCGTAGTGTTGTGGTTTATGTAGATGATGTCACAATATTTTCAAAAAAGAGAGAAGAGCATGCATTTCATTTTAAACATATTTTCGAGCTTTGCCGAAAATATGGTATTTCACTAAATCCCAAGAAATGTGTGTTTGCAGTCACAGAAGGAAAGCTACTGGGTCATGTCATTTCTAAGAAAGGGATCTCCATAGACCCAGAGAGGATTAAAGCCATAGAACATATCCCTTTACCCCTTAATAAAAAGGGTATGCAATCTTTTATTGGGACAATCAACTTTGTTCGAAGGTTTGTACCAAACTTTGCTCAAATCGTCAAACATTTGCAGCAAATGGTTAAATAGAGTGTGTCGTTCAAATGGACTGATTTGGAGAAGAATGCATTCAGCAGGATAAAAACATCTGTTGCTCATGCACCATCACTCAAAAGTCCAAATTTTGAAAAGGATTTTATTATGTACACTTTTGCATCTGATGATTCATTAGAAGCTGTGCTTACACAGAAAGAAGATGGGGGAGATGAGTACCCCATATCATTTATGAGCACTGGTCTGCAGGGGGCTGAATTGAATTATCCAGCAGTTGACAAACATGCTTATGTAGTTTTTAAAGTGGTAAAACTATTCAGGCCATATATACTTAAGAATCGCACCAAAGTAATAGTTCCACACCTAACCGTATGATCTCTTTGTATGTAAAAAGAATTAGGAGAAAGAAGAGGCTACTGGGTGATTTCTTTACAAGAATACGATCTTGAGTTCAAACCAGCATCCATAGTTAAAGGATAAGGATTGTGTAAACTAATGACTGAAGGTCAAAACAATGAAGAAAGCAACTGGGATAATGATGCTGAACTACATATGGTGGATGTATGTCCTTTGTTTACAGCTCCAGACTCCTGGTATCGGGACCTAGTCCATTACCTCCAAGAAGGGTATTTGTTGGAGCATTGGAGTCCCAAGCAAAGAAGAGAATTACATCTAAAATCAGCTTGATATCAGATCATTGATTGATTACTATTTAGAAATAACTATGACAGAGTTTGTCTCAAGTGCTTAGAACAAGAAGATGCAAAGAAAGTCGAAGCAGAATTGCATGATGGACCCGCTGGAGGTCACTTTTCGGGGGACACAACAACACATAATATTCTCAGAGTTGGATATTATTGGCCTACATTGTTTAAGGATGCTCATGTTCATATTAGAAAATGTGATGCTTGTCAGAGATGTGTTGGAAGACAAGCTAAAGCAGCAGGACCATTAAAACCAGTAATTATATCCGAACCATTTGAACAGTGGGGAATCGATATTATTGAAGAAATAAATCCAAATTCATCCTTGCAACACAAGTATATTCTGGAAGCAACTGATTACTTCACTAGATGGGTCGAGGATATTCCGTTACTAAAAGTAAACGAAGATGCAGTTATGGATTTCTTAAAGAATCACATTATGACCAGGTTTGGGATTCCAATTTCCCTGGTTTTTGATAATGCTACTTACTTTTCTTCTATTAGATTAACTGCATTTTCTAATGAAAGAGGAATTAAGTTGCATTATTCCGCAAATTATTACCCACAAGGAAATGGTTTGGCGGAATACACAAACAAAAATCTGATTAGAATTCTAAAGAAAACTATAATAGAAAATCAAAGGAGCTGGCATTTAGCGCTACCTAATGCTCTCTGGGCTGATAGAGTCACACCCAAGAATTCCTTAGGTGTGTCACCAGACACTCTTGTTTATGGAAAATAAGTTGTCCTCCCTACTAATATTCTATTGCCATCTTCCATAATAGCCCAAGAATCTAGGGGTACCGATAATGAAATTCTACAAATTAGGATCTATAATTTGTTGAATTCAGAAGAGTCTAGGTCCAAATCCAAGGAAATGTTTAAGGATTAACAAGAAATAGTGAAGCGTTGGTTTGATAAGCACAAAGCTGGGAACAAAGAGTTCAAAGTAGGAGATTTGGTTCTTAAGTGGGATCACCCGCATGATGAGAAGGGAAAGCACACTAAGTTTTAGTAGTTATGGGTAGGCCCTTTTCAAATTGCAGCAAAGATAGGCCCCTTGACTTAAGTTGCAGGACTTACAGGGGTGGGAAGAGAACTTACCATTAAATGGTTTAGTTCTCAAGCCTTATTTTTCTTGATAAATTTTGTTTTGGTTTTCTTGTACATAAATAAGCATTTGGTTTGTTGCTTACTTTAGGGTATTTTTAGTTGTCCGCTTTATTTGCTTAGAGTTTGATTGATTGTAATTTTTGTTTTGCCTATGATTAGTAAAACAACATGACTTTTGGTTGCATGGAGTTCATCAGAATTATAAGTTAACTAAAATATTTGACTACAAGACTACCTACTATTGATTCATATAATATGTGAAAGAACTTTTTCAAGTTTAGCAGTTTTCCTAAATGGTTATGAACACATTGAAGTCCTGCTTAATCCTTGTGAAATAACTCAGGATAAAAGGTCCAGAATACTATTTTGAGGCTCCATTCATCTCACATTAAAAAAATTCCTAGGGGGTGACAGTAAAAGACCCATGGAAAGGAAGCAAGGTAAACATTGTATTATATTTAAATAATTCCATCCCATGAATTGAAAGCCAAAAGGTTAATGAGAGTCAATTTCCTGAAAAAGCGAAATGTATCAAAACACGTGTTGAACCACATTAGTATGCATGGGATTGCCAAAGTTCTTCTCCATCCATGAGTTGAAATTAAAAAATATCTCACACAAAAGGACACTATGGATAGAGGATCCTGAATCAAAATTCAGAAAGAAGGCAAACAGGAGGACTAGAAAAGGGGACAAAAGTCCAAAAGCACAAAAGGTGCAGTATGGCATGGAAATGAGGAACAAACGGATATATATGTTTACCATATGTTACGATCCTATGGTGTCTAAGTTTGAAACTACTCAAAGACAGAGGTAAAATGAAACTCATACTCTTGGCCTCAAAAGAGTTATCTAGACTTTGAAATCTTGGTTCCCCTGTTCCTTAACTTGGACTATAATCAATGATTAAAGTGCATACATCTTAAATTTTTGGAAATCCGGATATCTTCAAGAATTTAGCAAGTTGGTATTATCAAAACAGTCTGTTGATCAAAGAGTAAATTGTTCCAAGATCTGTGTTCACCAGGTAGTCGCCAATTGTTGTAGCTGCAACTTTTTGCCCAAAAATTTTCAATTTTGGGGCCCCCCTTTTATTTGTTATTCTTAAATCTGGCCTAGGAGTATTTTGTTTTCACCAAAGCTGCCCTGAGTTCAGAATTTTCTTTAAAAAACTTGGTATGTTTCACTTTTTTGTATCGGAATATTAGTCGACTATTCTTCCGATATCGGAAGCATAGCGGACTATCCTTTCGACATTACGGAAATAGAACAGTTAATCTTTTCGAGTTCCTTTGGAATCCCTCGCTGATACATCGGAGCTAGTTCTTTTTTATCCCTAGGTTTGATTTGCCGAAGTTCCGGCTTTTAGTGTAAGATTTTTTCGATGAATTGTTTTATTTCACCTTCCAATATCTGATAATGTTTTATTTTGCTATCGGGTTGTTTGACTGGAGTAAGATGGAGTGATAGCATATATCTCACCTGACGTTGCGAGAGGCCACTCCAGAGGAGTTCTGAAAACATCACATTCCTTCTATCGAAGAGTCTAGCTCTGCAAATTTTTGATACCCCATTCCCAAAGTGAGGACCACGAGGATAGAACAGTCCACAGCCAGCGTTGCGGAGGATGATCATTTTTGGTTCCGAGCGTAGTGGTTAGTGGTTTCGATGTCAGATTGACTTAACGTATCCCGAGTCTGTAGTTTTGATCGCGCCCTCCATTGTGGCAATCCTTTGGCTGTTTTTTTCGATGGTTCTATATTTGTTTGCCAGTAGTTTCTCACCAGTCGTTGTATATATATAGAGGCCATGTGTTATGATTTCTTATTCAACTTTTGATTTTTCATTCGCATTGGGATTTTTCGTTTACACTGTGGAAGCAATCCAGAGAATTCGTGCACATGCAGCTGTCAAAACCCCGTTTATTCTGCTCTGCACCCATGGAATTCCGTTCCATCCAATCGGCCACATTGCTACTGCCAGGTAGGTAAGCTGTGGTTTTGTCATTTTTTTTGTTATTGGTTTATATTTGAACTGTTAGGTTTTCCACAGTTTAGTTTTTACTGCATAGGGGGTAGGATTTTGCATGCCGACGACGGGTTTCATGGTTATTTTATATTACAAATGCAGAGGGATTTTAGCCCATTTCTGATTTTCATTTTTGTCGTCCGCACCACCCGTTTATTGATCTTTTGTTGGTATTCCTGAGGTTAAGAAGCCTTTTTTTCCCTAGTTACCATATCCCATGGGACTCAGGAGGGTTTTTTGCTCTACTAGGGTTTTTCTCGAAGACGATTGCTACGTAGGGTTTAGATTTTGAGGTTGAAGGTTGTGTTGAGATCCATTGTTAGAATAAGTATGATAAGTACCTGTGTGAGAAGAAAGGTTTTTTCGGTCGATTAAGTTTTGAGATAGTGGAGCTTAGGCATTCAATTTTTTTTTTTAGGAAATAGTTTGGGAGGTTTTTTCTTGTTAAATATTTCATTCATAAAGACTGTGTTCAACCTATGTTAACAAGCATGCATGCAGAAGAGGTAAATAAATAACTATATTTTCTTGTGAATTGCTATATGCACTTGATAGAGCTCAGTTAGCCTAAAACATGTTGTTTAATTGTGACAGGTTGATTGCTATAACAACAACATGTCAAAGAGACAGAAGAAGAAAGCTCAAATGGCTGAAGGAGAGCCTGAGGTAGAGATAATCACCAAAGTAGAGTTCATCTGTGAAGACACCAAAGCCACCACTGGAGTGTAACCAAACTACAAGTGGGGAGAAATCTTTAGAATGATCTCAAACCAGAATGCACCTGATGTTGTGTTTGAAGAACTGACGATCTATTCTAACACTGAGAAGTCAGCCTTGATGAAAGTAGCTACGAGGCCTAAATTATTTCCCTGTTCAGAAGTAATAGGTTGGATTCTGCCTAGGGAAGATGTGACGACAACGATTCTAGAAAACACTGAAAAGCATGAAAATGCTGCATATAGCCCTGCCTATGTCTCCATGGCATACCATTTACCTTCACCACAGGTATACCTAACAGAGAATTGGTTGAAGGAGGTAGCTGTGGACCTGGTAGAAACTGTAAAGAGAATGATGATACCAGGAAATAATTTCCGAACCAGACCTTCCGAAGAATATGACACCTTTACTCTTCGTGCTCCCTACAAGTTTATTGCATTGATGATCAACATGAATTTTGGCAGAGCACATGGGAAGAGTTTCAAGATAGGTTGGATACCGGTTATCTTTTTCATGGCTACACAAGGGAACCATCTTCAACTTGGCCAATATAGTGTCGAACAACCTTTCTGCATGTATATCAGTAGCCTTAGAAGGAGTATCTCAGAAGAAATATGAATTTTATATGACCTCTTTTCTAATTGATTGCATATTGTGCACCCAGACTTTCCCTGCTTTGAGATGCAACTGGGAGAAGGACAAAACCCC
The DNA here is from genome assembly GCA_001517045.1 of Pseudotsuga menziesii. Taxonomy (NCBI): domain Eukaryota; kingdom Viridiplantae; phylum Streptophyta; class Pinopsida; order Pinales; family Pinaceae; genus Pseudotsuga; species Pseudotsuga menziesii. Next base: position 187,789 of record LPNX010170114.1, read on the forward strand.
AGTATACGCAGCCTATACATTGTTGTGGGCACATAAGTATTACAATTTTTATAGGGAAATTTGTGAGCATTTCATAATGCCCTTATATACTCTAATTTTCTTGACTGAATGCAATTGCATGTCTGAAGAGGCATTTAAAGTCATACAAGAGTTTGGGGATTATTGTTTGACGAAGGATGGATTATATGTAAGGATGTATGGTGGCTCCAAAGCTCCTTCTCTACTCCCAAAATATGCTACAGATTATGTACTCCATAAGGAGGCAGTCATACGGCTGTACATTGATGGAGTAGGCAATTTTTTGTTTGAACATAAGAAGGCAATGTACCCTGCAACACCTTTCTTACTTGGAAGCTATAAGTTTTCAAGGGTAAAGCAGGCAGCATAACTTGTTAAATAGCTAGAATATTTTCGCTTTGGAGAAATGAATTTTCATAGAAATGACTCCCATAACAAAGTAGCCGACTACTGCAAAGAAGAAGGAATCCATTTTGAGTATACTGAATTTTGGGACAAAGATGATGTCAAAACCCCAAATTTTGAGATAACATAAAATGCTGAATATGTGGTTTACTAACAACTAATGGTTAGCGGAAAATGAAACAGTCCAACGATTAGTATTACACATTTTCAAATTATGTTAACTAAAGCAGCTTCTTTTTTCATAACATAAATAAGATTTACTTGCATACTGTTTTCTTTCAGTTTACTACTGAGTCTACTTTATGGCAAGTAGGTGGAATCTAACTTTGAATCCTGGGCTTACTTAGCATTTATGCTAATGAAGACAGATTTCTAGTTCTTACAGGTTCATAGGTACGATCGAACAAGTAGGCATTTTAAATTCATAAAGTATCAAGAAGTGTTTATGTTTGCAAAATAATATGCTAGTAGAATGAGCTGATAATTTTTCAAGCAACTTCAATGACGTAAAGTATGCTTATCTTTTTGAGTTTCTCTTGTAAGGAGAGTTTAGATAAACGGGTTCCTTTCTTTATCAAGCTTAATGACACCAAAGATACTTACTGTGAACTCTAAGCTTGTATTCATTGTCGTATATTCATTTCTATTTTAACATGCTTAACTTGCAAATGTTATACTTATTCTTATTTTTTACTATTCATGGAAGAGCTTCTATCAATACTGATAGTAAAGATTCTCAATAGAATATATGTTTTGACTTTATTTTTAACTTACTAGTTATGGAAGTTATCAACCTATTACTGGTATGTAAAAGCCATTTGTTCACTAACAAGTTATCAACTTTCTTACTTACATTAACGCCGTACTGCATGTACTATTGTAACCACATACATTATCGTATTATTTACTAAAGCACCAAACTGATCATTATTTACATTCTGTAGGAAAACTTACTGCATGTAAAACTCCTTGATATTATAAGCTTGATTATCATGAAAATAACTACATCGTTTCACATGGAATACTGTTTTCCCTTACTTCCTAAATCAAATTCAATCAGTGTCGTTCCAATGATTATAAACTTGAGTAAGGTTATTCCATTGTAATTTAATTATTACCATAATGCCTCTCTTACATTAAGTTAATGCCTATAGTAAGTATTATGGTAGATATTTCTACTATGACCAAAATTGTACCCTATGCTAAGTACAGGTTATCTTGAACAATCACAAACTATCTTGTCCAATATAAACAATTAAGGTAAATTACTAGCTTTGACAAGTCGAGAAGCAACTGGTGTCTATGAAAGTTTAAACTAACATCGAACTTTGTAAAAGTCATGTTTATACTCTATTATTATGCTATTCAACTCCATACATTATAACCACCCAAGATGTTGGCTTAAAAGTGATAAGTTCGGATTACAATGCATGCATATTTAACAATGTTTTGCAAGTATATAAATCTATAGTAGTTAGAAAGGTTTTAAGAAAGATCGACTTCGGACTATTCCATACTATCAAGTGGTTCCACCTTTCACTAGGGTCAACATTTAAGAATTATTGTTTGAACAAATGCCAAAGTCGAGATCAAACATTATGATAAGGTTTATATATGAATATCGATGTGATAAATATATATACGTGCTTCATAGTTCATGCAAGGTCTGATGAAAAATCATTGTTTTAATAATTTGGATGATTGAACCGCAGGTGGACTTTGGAATCGACCCTTGCATGGTTTGAATTATTTGAGGGCACGCGGTCACCTCCTGTCCAAGTATTGGCAATATAAAACTCTTGCAACCCTAATTGCTTGTCATTCTCCCTCCGAAGTTCACGCTAGCCTTCGAGCTGCTCTACAAAGTTTCATGGCGGCTGTTAGCACTCAGAATGTACCCAGGTTGTAAAAGGTATACTCCAAGGTAACAACAAAACCACTTTAGGAAGAAACTGGTATTTTCTTCCAGAGAGGGATCTCTAAATAAAGATTTAACAAGACCAGATTTAACAATAACATTCAATAACATTCAAAGATTTACGTATTTGGCTGAAACAATCACATAACCATTGGGCATGGAGTCATATACAATATAAAGATACCACAAATAAATATACATGATATTTATCAAAGGCAAGGTAATCATATCATCACAGTCATTCAAATTGATTCGGGTGGAACAGAAGAGATGAAGAAACAACCCATTAATACAGAGCATCAACAAGGATGAGTTCTATATCAACTTTAGCGGAAAAAACATATAATATCTGAAATGATAACCAGAGCATAAACACATGAATTATGATCATCTAATGCTATATTCCAGATACGAGGAAGAAACAAAATGGAGTGTTACACAAAGGAGGTACAATCACATAAAGAAAGAAGCATAGACTGTAATATCAATGACACATGAATCTTCGACAAAAACTCTCATGCATTCACTTTGTTATTTCAAAAAACAAATATGTTCTCCAAAATTATTCACCACCCGATGGGTTCCAACCCCCATCTCTTAAAAAAGATGCATATTTATACATAAAATGATTGGTGCTCCAACAAGAAGATCAATAACAAAATGATCGGCTTAATTTAAAGTTTGTAACTGAATTCCTAACCCCTAGGAAGTTTGTTACAACTCCAATCCTAACAGATCATAAAGTACAAATCAACTTGACAACAAACTTTCTCCCATCAGCTCCACTTCTTTGCCCCATCAGCTCCACGTCTTTGCCCCATCAGCTCCACGTATTTGCCCCATCATCTCTTCAGTGCATGACACCTGTTCCTAGGGATGGAGAATATACTTCGTCTTTCCAAACCGCTCCACTGCTCCGAACTTGGGGTGTCACACTCCATCATTTCCAGAATTGCTACTTCGAGCTCCATATATGCTTCATAGGATTTTCTGGGCAATCTGCTTCTGATGATGGCAAAATTCTGCAGAATCTCGAAATCTTCTGTGAGCATATCCATGATGGTCTTCCCTATCAGGATTTTCTCCAAATCATTGAATTTTGAGTGGTCCATGCGTCACTGAACAAGCAAGTTATGATAATGTTCCTATGAGAACATCCGCCCTTCTCCATCCCAGAAAGAAGGCAATCCGTCCTTGAACAGTTCTTTAAACTCCTGTTTAAAATTATTTACCTGCAACAACAATCTCTTGGACCGTTTTGATTAAGTGATGCTTATGGATGATTTTCTTTTCCCACATCACTATTGATACTTTGTCCTTTATGCCCAATTCCTGCAACTTCTGATATGACAGTGAATTTAGAAAATTTAATGTGTTCTGGGCCGTAACAAGGGGTCTTTTCTCCATATGTTCGTTTACCAGTTTCAGCCTCTGGTGGGCTAGATTTATCATTATATTCAAATCATCAATAAAATTTAAATAGTGCCTGAACTTGGTAATCTCTATACACAAGTTATCCCAAATGATGTGTTTTGCCCCTTGAAGAGGGCCTTTCCCAATGCATTTTTCCTTTAGTTCATTAAATTTCTTCTATAATTGATTCCTGTCCTGCAGTATTTGTCTTTTGCTTTCATTTACTTTAGCCAGCTCAGCTTTCATCTTTTCATTTTCTACTTTCAAATCTTTGATTGCTTCTTCTTTCAAACTCACCTGGGACATTGGCACCAACAAATCATCAGTAGAGAAATCATCTAATGGCTTCTGGATATTTACAATAGACAGGTCCTTGCCGATGGGAGTCTGGCTCATCAACTCTTCCATAATCTCCTTCTCTTCATTCTGATCTTTTTTCATCAAGGAGATTTGGGATAACAGTTCCTCCCTTTCGGCTTCCCACTTCTCTTTTTCTTCTTGTAGCTCTCCAGCCCTTCCTTTATACTCCATCATCTCTTGATGTACTTTATCCTTCTCTTCTTGGAGAGCTAGTAATTTAGATGACTGAACATGTTCAGTACCTGGGATCTTCAGTTTCTTCTTCAGGACCTGGAGTGCATTATCCTTTTGCTCTAACAACCTCTTGAATTCCTGGGTACTGTCTGAACTAGCAATGTCTGTCTGCAGCTTCCTAATCTGAACAACATTTGCTTTATTTTCCACTTTCTCATGTTTCAACTGAATCTCCAATTTGTCTATCAAAACCTGTAATTTATTAATCTTCACCATGGCTTGTAGTAAGTCTAAGTAGATGATATCGCTGGTCTGTTTATGGAGTTGAATTTTATCCAGAGTGCTGATTTTGTCTAACCGGATCTCTATTTTAGACATCTCCTTATCGCTTACCATAGCCATTTTAAAAGTATTCCTCTCAGCATCTCTAGCAGAGACCAGAGAGGTCTTCAAACTGTACAAACTCCTCACCTTCGGGAGAAAATTTCTCGTTTCCTCCATAGACTGTTTCCTCTTTTCCATGTAACTGGCTTTTAGGTCGTTCTTCGACTTAAACACGTGGCATAATTCTGAAATGTCTACATCACCCTCCATTAGAGGAAATTTGGGGTCTAAAATGGGCCTTATAAGAAAACGTGCCAAAATAAGTTTTTGTGAGTTGGAATTCAAGAACCAATAGAATTTGAATAAAATAAGTCAACCATAATGGTTGAATTGACATATTTGTCATTAAAAAAAACTACTTTTTTTGTTCATATTTTCGACATATCTCATTGTGTTTTACTCAAATTTCGATCAGGAGAGCTCGTTGGATGCGGAATTTGATTCCGCATCCAATGAGTACCCACACTGCATACTTTTGATGGACCCCGCTACCCCAAAAACAAGAAATACCTGAAAAAAATGTGATGATGACATCATCATCACGTTTTTTAAGGTATTTCTTGTTTTTGGTGTAGTAGGGTCCATCAAAAGTATGTAGTGCGGGTTCTCGTTGGATGCGGAATCAAATTCCACATCCAATGAGCTCTCCCAATCGAAATTTGAGTAAAAACATAGGGAGATATGTCGAAAATACGAACACAAAAAGTAGTTTTTTTCTTTCTTCCTCCAAAATTAATCAATATTATTTTATTATTTTAACTATTATTTTATTATTTTAACTATTATTTTATTATTTTCCTTAGGAGGCCCATTTTAGACCCCAAAATTCCTCTAATGCGCATCTTTAAAAGAGAATTGACTTACTTGCACCGCTCTCAGGGGAACTAGGGCACCCTTTTTGGAACCATCAGAAACCTCCTCATCTACAGTTTCGCCACTTACAAGCAGCTTTGCCCTTTTATGGGGCCCTTCTTCGTCTACAGCCATACTCTCAGTTTCAGACAAACTCCTCTTGACCACAATACCAGCACCTTCTGTTATTTGGGCTGCTATCTCTTCATCAGACTTTGACCTGTCAGTACACTATAGCAAATTGGCCATTTCAGCTAGCCCCTCAATAGCCTGATGCTCAAATGGTTTATTCTTGTTTACCTGTTTTCTCAATGAGATCACATGGTGGGGGTCGTAATTTACATTTACATCTTTTATGAAATCCATATTCTCCAGCAACTTTTCTATAAATGCCAGGGCACCTTTACCTTTAAAAATGAAAGGGCCGACTTTAAGTGGAAATTTAATGTTCGAAGATTTTTTGAAAGCACCAAAGTGCTCTTCCTCAGACAACAATATCTGCCTCATGAACTCTAGTGCGAAGATCCTTGGGGTCAAAAAGGAGGGTAGCCTATAAGGCTGACCAGTAAAGCCATATATTCTTAACACTGTGTAACCTCTGTACAGGAACCAGTCCCCCACCCGATCTTCGGGTGACGACTGCATCAAGCATCTCATCTCGTCCAGGACACGGGGCAGGTCCTCATCAAATAACATTCTGTACATTTCGGACATGATCGAATTGGCAAATTCGACCATGTTGATTTGCTTGGGCAAATCAGAAGAACATAGAGCACTTAAGAATTTCAATTCAGTAACATTAGAGCATAATAGCATGTTAAGAAAGTATGTTTGAAACCTAAAGAACTGGACCTTGGGAAATTCAGTCAACTGAAGGTGGATCGTCTTGGCAAGGTACTCATCTAAATTAAGCACGGGGACTGACTGGGACTTAGGGCTTAAAGAATTTATTTTTAACAAGGAACCAAGGACGACATCACCTATATGACAATCGTCATCTAGACCTAACACTTGACAGACCAAAGACATTACCAATTGCACTTCAGTCCTAAAAATGTGCAAGGGGTAAGGTGAGAAAAGACCTTCAAGGGACTGACCTTCCTTCAGGATACCTGACAAGAATTGACAGCGACTTTCACTTTCGCAATTTTTGAAAAACTCAGCAAGGACAGATTCATTTACAGACTCACGATTTACAGGGTAATTTTCGGGCAGACTAAGGTTTTCTCTGACGACCGAAGCATCAATTTTACACAATATTTTGGATGCGGACCGACTCACAATAATCCTCTAAGAGGGAGAATAGTTCACCGCACACCACTCGGAAAATTCAGGGAAGTGGAGGGTTTGCTCAAGGGAGAAATGGTACAAAAAAGGCTTGCATACATTCAGAACGTCATTCCCCTGTGAATAACAAGACCACAATTTCTCTTTGCTGCCGGACACACTCCCTGAAGATAGGAAGGGGTTGCACACACCCCTGTGTCTGTCTACTAAAAATTCCTCTCTTTCATCCGTGACCCGACCAGACACACGAACCTCTCTCCCTTGGTCCATTGCTTAATTTATAATGGTAATTGGATGAAGGAGTTACAGGGTTTAAGTCCTACTTGGCTTACTGTGGAGGTGTGTGTTCGGAATGTGCCTGGTACTGACAAATGGAAGCTCCCAAATCACCAGGTCCTTTTCACCGGGTCCCGAGCAAATAAAATAATCATTGGAGAGTTCAACCCTGCCTTTATAGGACCACACAATTCGCCACGTGGACAGCATTTATTTTCCGCAACCACCATTCACTCTTAACTGCCGTGCACTTCTATTTTCCGGCTTCATTTAAGACCCTAAATATGATTTCTCTTTAATTTCTGGCCTTTGGATCATGTGCCACATACCCTGTTCCACCAAGCGCCTTGGTGATAAACGATGTTCCGGTCTCCATCCCAGAATGATCTCCCACCGTCAATGATATCGCCTTTTATCATGAGTCGTTGGATCGGGTGACACGTAACGAATTCCGCTGGGCTCCGTCACTTTAACCGTCGTGCAGCTTTGATCCCCGGAATCATCCTCAGCCATTGATGTGATACGCCTTCAACTCTCCACCATCGGATCATATGCCACATACCAAATTCCACTGAGCACTTCGGAATTATCCACCACGCTAGTTCACTCTCCGGAAATCATAATAGCTGTTGATTAGATTCACTTTGATTTTCCACCGTTAGATCGATCGCCGGATAACTCATTCCGCTGGGCGCTTTAGGTTTATCGGTCGTCCAGGTTCTGGTTCCGGAATCAATCTTAACCGTAGATGCTATCTGACTTCACCTCTCCGCCATTGGATCGAGTAGTATGTACCCGATTCCGTCGGATTGTGTCATTTTAACCAGGATGCAACTTCACGAAGCGGATTGGATATAGACCGTGGATCTGTGCGAGACAACCTGATGGCTGCTGATCTGTGCACCTGATAAACACCCGGTCAAAACTTAATCTTCCTTGCATCTCTGAGGAGCGGAGAGAATATCAGCCATCGATTTTCTTCCTTCTTCCATCGCGGCTTAGGATCTTTGGTGACTTAATCGCATTTTGCCTATAGTCCCATTTTTACTATATATCTTTTAACCAAAGTATCCAAACAACCAGTATTTTTCTTTCTCCACCATGGTTTATTATCCTCTTTGATAAATAATGGTGTTAACAGCGGCCATGAGTGTTCTTATTGTTCTAGCTTGCTCCAAAACTTGGGTTTAACGTTGCTATAGTCTACGGTATTCGGTCTTGTTTCCAACCTTCTTAGTTGTGGGTTTTACTATGCAAGAGTTTATTGGTTTTGTTTACACTTGGCTTGCATCATGTCCGTAGCTCCATATTGCCTTCCTCATGGCCTGTCACTGCTGGGAGAAGCTAAGGCTTCATTGCTATTGGTTGTGCTCCATGGATGTCGTAGGGTTTGGATATTTGTATGTGCAATTCGTAGATGTTGACAGTCTCTTGGCTTGTAACAGGGTTGTCGATGGTGAAACACCGAGCTTGGAAGCTTGTCCAGTTTCGCCATTAGATATATGGTTTTCTTGTTTTTAAAAGTTGTTGGTTCTATTCTATTTATAAACCCTTGCTATGTCATTTGGTAGTCCCGACCTTGAGCTGGGTGTTGGAATTAGTTGAGTTTCCAACCTTACGGCTTGTCAATGTAATACATTGGTTTTTGTCTTCGAGCTCAGTCTCATTTTGTAGTGATACTGTTTGGTGACTCTATGTAAGTTAGGGTTTTCCCTAACCGACTGTTAAAAAAGAATATTAATGTCTATTATATTTTGTGTATAGATTATTGTTATTATTTAAGACTGTAACTCAGTCATAGTGTATAATTTATAAAATTAACCTACATGTTCGGAACAAACAACTAGGGTTTTCCTGAAATGAAACCCTGGTTTAAATAAATTCTTCATTTCATTAATAATAGAATTCTGCTACTTGTAAATTCAGTTAAATTAATATCACAGGTGTGTTGTGATATTTTTAAGTTGTATCAGTACATATATTTTTGGAAAGGACTGTAACCAGTCTAAGTAGTTTAATTGTTTATTGATATAATAATCCAAATAAATGGATTGTAGCTTAAATGTTTTTATTTGTAAAGATTAAATAAATTTGGTTTAGGTTTTTGACTCTGAAGTTTACCTTTCCAAGTATAAGCCTGTCTGATAATTATAAAACAATGTTTACATAAATAGATATTTATTTTTATATTAGTTATTAATCATATTCTCATTTTTTTTATTTACTAAACTGGCAGGTAGAATTTACTCAGAGTTCTTTGAAAAGATAAACATAGACTCTGTAACTTAGTTTGCTCTTTATAATTTAAGTACTTTTAATATAACCCTTTTAGTTTATAGTAATTATTAGTCTTAGATTAGTTGACATTATTAGAAAATAAACTACATTGTTAGTTTATTTCTTTACTAAATTGAATCTAAACATTGTAACTCGACTGTGATTTTTATGTTGTATTTCAATTAGTTACTAAGTGAACACAGAGAAATATAAACCTATCATAACACAGTTTAACCTCCATAATATTTTAACTTGAATAAAAATTAATCTACTATCTGTAAATACACAATCTTATCTACTAAGATATTTTCTTATCATCTTAATCCTTGTACCTGTACTAGATTACTGCTATTTCTTTTCCAATATGTTTACATAAATAAGCTGGTTAAAACAATAAACATAGATAACCAGATCATTGTTCTTTTTTTAATAATAACCTACATACTGAAATAAATTACTCTGCTAACTACGAAATGCAGAACGTTATCTATTCTATTCAGTCTCTTGACATTTTCTTTCATATACTGTAAATACTCTATATGTGCTGCACTACGGCCTGGTCCTTCTAGGTGTGGAAAAACATAGACACAAATTATTTTCCATTCTAACACTTTACTTTTCAAATTCATTTCTTCAATAATCTAAAAAGATTACTAAATTCTAACAATTTACAAACTGAATATTTAACATTCATTTAACAGTCAGATTCATATTTATCTATCTAGCACAGTAAAACAAAATAATGTAGAACCTGATTAGGATAGACGAAAAAAACGTTAGGAGGTCGTTCCTCCCTACCAAACTCCTGGAGATCTCTCAAACAACGCTTCCTCGATATCCCCGAGCCTGATCCTGGTTTTCTTGGCTGAGAACTGGTGAAGCATGCAAACAGTAGACTAGTCCAATAACTCAGTAAAACACCCTGCACTCAGCAGTAAGATCTTTCAGCTTAAAAGCTGCGCAAGATCACTTAGTAGTTATCCCCTCAAACTCTTTCCATAATTCCCTTCCATTGAATTTCTTTGAAGTACATTCACCTGAATGATCACTTTTCTCGAATGAGCAGCCTCAGCTATCTTCAATGGGAACTTTTATAAAGATTGCCTAGGTCTTTTGGGTCAGTTTTTATTAATTGAGCCACCTGCTCTGATTACACTTTCTTGGGGAATCGTGACCCCAAATGTAGGGAGGTTGCCACCTGCAATAGTTGGAAGTGGTTTGAGGATGCTGTTACATGCCTGTTTTCTCTCCACCCAGTCTCCTCCACCAATTTGACCAATAAACACTCTTTTAACAGCTCTCCTAAGCTATTGTCTCCTCCTTTATTTATTTATAATAAAAATATTCAGAATTACATTTAAATATCTTTGACTCTGCTGAGTCATCAATTACAACTTAGCATAAAATTTAACATATTGTCCTCAAATAAAATCAAATAATATAATATTGTTTTTTTGCAAAATTGGGGCATGTGACATACACACCCCCTTAGAGCATAACATCGTCCTTGATGTTATTTATTCTGTGTCCTCATAATTCCCCTGGAACAGAATTGCATATGCATGTCGCATATTACTTTCCAATTCCTAGGTGGCTTCCTCTATACTAAGGTGCTTCGATTGCACCTTCACCTGACCAATGGTGCGGTTCCAAAGTGTGATCTCCCTTTGCCCGAGGATACAGTCCAGTTCCACCAAAAACTCTCCTTCTGGTTCCATCTATACATCATTCTAGTTAACAACATGAGTAGCATCATGAACATATTTCTTTAATACAAAAAATGTGAAAAACATTATGTACTCTTAAATTTGGTGGTAATGCTAATTGATAAGCTACTTTTCCAATCCTAGACAGTATTTCAAATGGACCACAGTAACGAGGTGCTAGTTTTGCACAACTTCCCAATCTCAGAGAGCTATTTTTGGGCCTCACCTTGATGAACACATGTTCACCTACCTGAAACTCCTTTGGAGTTCTTTTATGGTCTGCTTGACTTTTCTGTCGATCCTGCGCAACTTTCAAATTACCTTCTACCTGCTTTACAATTTTTTCCATTTCCTTTAATGTTAGGATATTTAGACACTTAGGAGTTAGTTAAGATCAACTTGTGTAATATATCCGTTAGATAAAAGTGTGTTTTTTTAGTATGCATTAGTATGCATTTGTAAATATTCTAATCCGACGGTCACGATATGTTCTATACATAGAGTAATTCGACGGTTCAACTTCTCTTAGATCATATCTACCATCGATCTGTGGCTTAAAACCCGATTGTTCTATGATATCTATTTAAAGAGCATAGAGGGTCCTTGGCTAGTTGATCGATTATGAGAAGCTCATGTAACTTTCTTTCTTTTGCATAATAAATTGCTCCAAGTAGCTATTTGGCTGGGGTCGTGGACTGTTTCCCTCTTGAGGGTTTTAACCACGTGAAAAACATTGGTGTATTGATCTATGATTCATTTGTGTAAAGTGTTTTCTGTTGGTGTTTGGTCCTTTGGGAGTACCTGTGTACCCTAACATGGTATTAGAGCTTTTATGAAGAGCCGCTTTCGGTTTTGATCTAGATCTGGAACCAGTGTTGCCGAAATTTTGAAAGGGTTTCTGGTGCTATATTTTCTGTGCATTTTTGGCCTATGGGAGTTGTTCCATTTCATCCGTAGTGCCGTTTCCATTTAGAAAAAGTTTTCATTTCACCGAAAACCATTTCCGTTTGTTCCAGAAACACCCATTTCGGAAAATATGAAGGTATAATGTTACAGTGACAGATTTGTTTTATTTTTTTTAAACCTCTCATATTTTATCAGTTTTATTATTAGATCTTTTTTGTTTTAGTCTCGGACTATTTCCTTCCTTGTCTATGTATGCTCTTTTCCGTGCACCTTGCGCGATCGTGGCGAATTAGAAACAGTGAGGGAAAGTTTTTTTCTTGTCTTCTCGGCTACGTATGCTCTTTGTCGTGCATCTTGTAGGTGTTGTCTATCGATTGCACACTAGCAGCAAAAATATTCCGAAAGTTGTCTCCTCACTTGAGAAAGTGGGAGAGGTGTGACCTTGGGGGCAAGCACAGAGCTAGGTACTGTCACCTACTCCTAGCTCCTCCATTTAGGCTAACTCCTAACTAAGCCAAGGGGGGTAGTCCCTAACAAAGAGTTTTATATGGCTCAATGTTTTAAGTTAATTTTTAGATTTTTTTGGATGTGCATGGGTGTTTTTTAGGAGTTACTGTGATTTAAAATGATTAATATTAAGGGGATGATGATTAATCAAAGCAATCCACGTTGCTAACAAGAGATCACACAGATAAGCAAAGATTCCAAACTTATAACTTAAGCATTCAAATATAATCAATTGAAATGGACCATAGACAGTTGATCAAGATAGAAAATTAATCAAATATAACAAAGGACCAGTGCCTTATGGAGTCAAATAAATGCGTGAAATAAAGTCTAGGAATCAAACTAGTGAGTATTAGGTTTTGCAAGTGTTCTTGGTAGATTTTAAAAGTTTTTTTATAGTGGTATTGCTTAGAGTGTCAACAAAAGTTTGTCAAAGCCGGGAGACTCTTCTAAGTTCCCTCCATTGAAGACATGTCGAGCCCGCCCAGTATCCCAGGTTGGTATCGCCAAGATTGACCAGCTAGCCGAGAATCTAAGACAACGGAAGGTTCCGGCGCCTCTACTAGGAAGTACTTTGGAAGAATCCCTACAACGCCAGTGCGTTGGTTACATGTGTTTAAGTATTATTAAATTACTCTTGTATGGTTTAAAGATCCAGTGTCGTTTCTAGGTATTTTGATCTAGGATCGGTCAGAGCATACTCCGGCAAGGAGGGAAGGGAGTTAATTAATTAAAATGGGTGTCTGTGTTGAAGGTTTTATTAAGTTGACTAATTAATACTCTTCGACAGAGAGCGCTCTTGACCCTGTCTTATGACAGTGGTTAAAGAGACTTAGCTAATCTAGATGAGACTAATGCAGGGATTATGAAAACCTAGGATGCTCTTCGATAGAGAGTGCTCTTGACATGTGTTTTTGCAAGTTCAAGATTTGTTGGAGCAGGGCCCCACTGCTATAGGAAAAGATTCTATACCAGGACAAGAAATTCAATGGAAACAGTACCCGAGCGGTCGAGAAGAGATAGCTCAACCACTGCACTTAAGGCATTGACCGAGAAGAGAGAGCTCAACCACTGCAATTAAGGCAGCGACGAAGATAGGAGGGCTCAGCTACCCTCATAAATGGAAAAGGGAGCAATGGGCCGAGGTATCGAAGACAAAGGACAGAAGGGAAGCCACCGAGGAAGCGGTGCCTGTACCCATGATCAGTGTCGGGAAGTGTGGAAGACTGCAGAAAGCTGTGGTGTGACGGAAAGTGGCAAGTTCAAAGTACAGATAGGTCGACTATCATAGTTAGGGTTTTTGGGTTACTGTTGGGAAAGGCCCACAGTGTTGTAACATGGTGAGACCTTCGGGTCGCCTATATAAGCATGTATTTTGTATTGTAAAACGTTAGACACTGAGTTAGACATCTAGACATTCAGATAGTTAGACAGGGAGCTAGTTAAGTGTCTCTAGTGTCTCAATATTGTAAGAGTCGAGCTCTGGTTCTGTTATTTAGTCTGTAGTTATCTTACTGTAACCAGTAGCTGGCTCCTTGAGTATGAATGTAACAATCTGCAGGGATTGAGAGAGAGAGAGAGAGAGGAAGAGTATATTGTAAGAGGAAGCAATATAGAAGGAGAAGAGATCTAGGAGAGAAGGGCTCCCAGCTGTGTGCATGGAGTTTCCCAGAAGATCTCAAGCTGCATAAGAGGTTGCAGCAGAACTGTGTTTACTCTCTCAAGATATAATATAAAAAATAGTTCCCGTGGACATAGCTTCCCCCCTAGAAGTGAACCATGTAAAATACGTGTGTTGTGCGACTGTTCATGTGATTGTGTTTACTTATTTGCTATATGTTATTCATTATATGAACTTTGCTTAACAGTTAATGAATGTATGTATGCTATCTGTCAGTTTACGGTAGCTTAGAGGATAACTGTGAGTTGAATCTGTTAGTTATTCTGTGTATGAGTTTTCCAGGGATTGATTCATGACAGTTAACAGTTACAGTGCTAAACGACCTCTGTATGCTTAGTTCAGAAAGTTAAGCATAAGTAATGATTGAGTGTGTTCCTGTAAAAGCTTAAGTGAATATTGTGTAACACCCTTATGAAGTTTAACTGAGCTATCATACCCAGAGAGAAAGCCTTTGGACTTTAAGAGTGGTGAGCAGATTGAGTCTTACTGTAGGAAATATCGCAGCATAGAAAGGTGATATCGCACTGTCAGAGAAGCTGTGGTGTGAGATATCGCAGGTAAAGAGTCGAGTAGAAGGAGAAATTTTGCACATCATCTTAGAAGATGCGATGTGATAAGAGCCAGTAATCTAGCAGAGTCAACTAGGGAGAGGGAAACAGTGCATCGCTGAGGGATCCCGCTGGCTAAGAAGAGACAGAGAATCCTAGGATGCTACAGAACCCGGTTGAGGACACTTGAGTCTTTAGCCACCCCATCCAAGATCACTTCGAGTGAGACTTCAGGCCGTTCTGCGGTTTGTCACCGAAAGGGCCAGTGAGCTAGGGGTTTTGTTGGTACAATAAAGTAAACCCGGGTCTGCCAAGCAATAACCAACAAATGGTTTCGTTGCCGGTTTTGAACAAATTGAAGAGCTAATGTTCTATTGGCATCCTACTAAAGAAGAACTTAACCACTGGGTTAGTTCTAAGGAAAGAGAATTTGCTGCGACAGAAAACAAGAGTCCTAGACTGAGTACAAAGGACTGGCTACAAAAACATATCTTCATAGACCTGCATGAGATATTTTTTGTGACCCATGCAAATGAGTTGTACGACTGGTTGTCAAATTTGACTGATAAGCATATATTCAAGAAGAAAAGGAACATTGTCTAGACATTGGAGATGATTCACACCGTGAAGAGCATTGATAATCCCATTTCGCGGACAGTGGACTTCTGGCTTGTGAGTGTGCTAGAAGGCTTCATTACAGAGTTTGCAGTTGGTCAAAGAAAGACTTTCAGCGAAGTAGAGAGGTACTTCTTCAAAGGATATCATGGTAAGTACTTGAACTCTTTAAATTTGTCCATTAAGATGTTATTACATGAAAAAGGAGTAATGGATATGTTCTCAGATGAATAAGTTAAAGTAAGTGTAATGTCACAAGAGTTTGAGAGTGATTTTGAAGAAATTGGATGTACACATAGTGGTAAGAAATATAAAGTAGATTTCAAATATTCTCTCTTTGAAAATAGGTCAGACAACACTAGAGAATAGAGTCAAAGTAACATAGAAAGAATAGTAAGGAGTATCCCTTACCACCCTTATACCCCACAGAAACCGACCGGGACTTAGAATAATCCCACAGGAACTACATCTAGTAGTTCACACACAGTATATACTATTGCTACATCACCTACATCTATACCACTGAGTGGTAGTAATACAACAAATCAACATCCACCATGTAGAAACAGATGGGGGATGGCATGAAGTTACCTACCTTTAAGGGTACAGGGGCAGAAGACCCAGAGCATCATTGGTTCCTATGTGAAGCCATATGGACCATTAAACAGATTCTGGATCATAATACTAAACTTGTCCAGTTGGATACCACACTTAGAGACAGAGCTTTGACATGGTAAATGAAATATACAACAACGCAGCCCAGAACGCTCATACAGGTCAGGACTGCCATGATTAAAGAATTTAAGAAACCTAAGTTTGAGTCACAGTGTATTATAGAGCTTAAACACATCAAACAGTTACCCACAGAGTCAGTATGGGACTTTGATAAAAAATTTAAAGCTCTTATAGACCAGGTTAGCTTTCAGTTTGTACTGGAGCAGCATAAGGAATGGTTCATCACAGCACTGCTCCCTCACATCAGACTTCCACTGATGCAACCGAGACTCTGTACGCAGGATGAAGCGTTGGAGATGGCAATGAAACTAGAGGCTTCACCTCTAGCTGAGACTAGTACAGGTATGACAAGCTTACAGATAGCCAATCTCACGTTACAGCTACATGAGATTAAGAAAGGGAAAGAGATTGCACAAGAACTATGGTGCACAAAGTGTAAAGGACAGGGCCATACTAAAGATAACTGTCCACTATTTTTTGAGTATTTATAAAGTGGGGCTCCTAACCCCTTAGTACAGAATCAAGGGCCATGGTGTGAACTCTACATAACAAGAGGACATAGACCCCAGGAATGCCCTTTACTTCAGAAGTATGTAGAGACCCCTAAGAACTTATACTGTAACTTCTGTAAGTCAGTAGGTCACGAAGAAAATAAGTGCAGAGCTTATGATCTCATGGTCAAGAGAAAACATGACTTCTACAGAGTCCAGTCAGAGACACTAGGTCCAGCAGCAGGACCACAGCATTAACTGGCTCATGTGGGCCATGGAGGAGGATTCATAGGACGAGGCCATGGAGGAGGCTTTGTCCGTGGTGAAGGTTTTGGCTATGGCTGTGGACCGATTACTTTTTACAACTGTGGAGCTATAGGACATTATGCTAGGGATTGTCAGAACCCTAGTATGATATGTAAGTATTACAAGTCCTATGAGCATATTATAGAAGAATGTCCTATCTTGATAGCCAAGATTAGGGACCCTAAGCCAGCAGTACACCAGAACATTCAGCTTATTGCTATTGAGCAGAAAGAACCAAAACCAAGAGTCAATATTGTGACTTGCAGTGGTGCTTCTACTAGTAGGACATCGCAGGATGCTGAAAAGAACACATGTTCAGAGTGGGTGCGTAAAGCTACTAATAAATCAACACCACTCGACCTGCAGAAGAACAAAGAAATGTTTCAACAAACTAAAACTTTCTTTACTGACCCTACACCATCAGGATCATATGTACTGCCGTGCAGGGGCGTACCACAGTAAACACCTTGTGGCGTTAGTCCTATGCAGATATCGTAGGCTACCACATCTGGAAGGTGCGACGAGGAAGAGTTGACAGGAATCGTACGATCCTTCCTGCGGAGCTGCTTGAAACTCGTGAGAAATGAGAAATCTATTGGAGAGCTTCAACACATCATAGATCAGTTTCAGCCGTCTTCTTCCGTAATCAGTACGCAGAGTGTTGTTCATAATATTATGGGCCATACAAGAATAGGAAGAGAGATGAGACTCACAGCACAAGTTGGAGAATTTGAAATGGATGAGGTAATCCTAGATTTGGGATCAGAAGTAAATGTCCTGACTAAGAAGACATGGGAACAGATGGGTAGCCCTAAGTTAGCCAGATCACCTATCCATCTATGCTTAGCCAATCAGCAAAGGGAATCACCACTGGGTTGATTACCACAAGTGCCAGTTTATATTGATGGAGTTCGCAGCTTTGCAGACTTTGAAGTCATAGAAATCATTGGTGATAGTAGACCGTATCTAGCTCTACTAGGTATTGATTGGGAAATCGATAACATGGCTGTTATCAACTTAAAGAAAAGACAAATGACCTTTGATGATAATTAGATTCGGGTCATTGCACCGCTGGATCCTTTTCAGGGTCCTAGATATATTGAACCTATCCGAGCAGAGGAAGAGGCACGTAATATGGAGAGCCTCTATTAGATGACGGCTAATCAGAGTGATTACATCAACCCCATCGCAGAAGGAAATATTAGTTGGCGATGCGATAGCTCATGCGTATCAGATTCGGAGGTTGGTTTAGAAAACTGGCAGAATAGACTTTATGAAGTCTCAGCTCGCAGATGTGCGTTTATGACTAAGTCAATGCAATGGATTGGTGCAGAGGTTAAGGATATTCCATCGTTTCATGGCTTAGCAGATGTCAATGACTTCTTACAGCAGTTTGAGCAAGAAATTCCTCATGAGCAGAGGATGGCAACTATTGACCTTGCAGTAAGAGACACACCTGCAAGATGGTGGCACGCACATAAAGAACATATCGCATCATGGGATGATTTCAAGAGATTGATGGTGATCAGATTCTCTAATGACAAGGAGTGTCTAGAGCAGAAATATACAGGAGAAAGTGACCCCAGGTCACATATTAAGAGTTGTGAACAGCATTGGTTGGACATTCCCGAGGATGAATGGGTTCACCTATTCATTCACACTTTAGACACAGTGCCAAGGAATTGGTACACTGAGACAGAGTTGTGCAGAGGAATGACTACATGGCCACTCATGATAGATAGCTTTGAACTCACTTTCGCTTTTGAATCTGAGTATCCAAGCACTGATCAGGCCCTATATATTTTCAAGACTAAGATATTTGAAGACCATACCTTATCAGTGTCTTCTCAACCTGACTGAGCCATCTAGTTAGAAGATGCGCTCGAGTGTTATAACTTCGCAGCAAAGTTAGGAGATGAGGATGAGAATCCTCGCAGCATCAACATTCCAGAGTCAGAAGGGAATCGTGAAGTTGATGGACCGAAGTTAGATATCCCAGCTATCACAGAGCCTATCAAGATTAAAAAGATCAATATTGGCACAGATGTAGAACCAAAGTTTGCCTCTATTGGACACTATTGGGATGATGAAATGGTAGGACACATTGCAGATCTGTTACACGACTACCGGGACTTATTTCCCACTAAGTTTACAGAGATGAAGGGAATAGTAGGAGATTTGGGAGTAATGAGGATACCATTGAAGGAGGATGCCAGGCCAGTTAAGCAGCATCCATACAGATTAAATCCGCATTATAAAGAAAAAGTTAAGGATGAGATTGATAAGATGCTAGGAATAGGCATCATTGAGCCCATAGAAGAGAGTGAATGGGTTAGTCCCATGGTCGTGCAAGAAACAAAAACCAAAGGAGAAATCAAGATTTGTGTCGATTTGCACAAACTCAACGACGCATCGCTTCATGATCCATTTTCGACACCTTTTACTGATGAAGTTTTAGACAATGTGGGAGGACAGGAGGTCTACTCCTTCACTGATGGATTTTCAGGTTATCACTAGATCAGAATCCATCCAGAGGATCAACATAAGACCACCTTTGCGACAGAATGGGGCTCATTCCAGTATACGATAATGCCCTTTGGTCTTAAGAATGCACCAGCTATTTTTTCCAGAGTAGTAGTTGTTGTCTTTAAGGAATACATCCATCAATTCTTAGAAGTCTATTTTGATGATTGGATTGTATTTGGATTAATCAACAAGCATATAGGATATTTAAGGCTCATGTTAGAGAAATGTAGGCAATATCAGATTTCTCTTAACTTGAAGAAATGTATATTCTGAGCACCATTTGGTATTTTGTTGGGTCATATTGTTTGCAGACAAGGCTTGATGGTAGATCCTCCAAAGATTGCCATCATTGTAAATCTCCCAGCACCCAACTCAGTCAAGCAATTGAGGACAGTGCTTGGTCATACTAAGTACTATAGAAAATTCATAAAGGGCTATGCAAGTTCACAACACCTATGGAAAAACTATTAAAGAAAGACGTGAAATTCCTATGGAATGAGGAATGCCAGCACCGTCTAGACACTCTTAAAGAGAAGATGGTTACAGCACCCATCTTAGTATTTCCAGATTGGAACAAGCCATTTCATGTACATGTGGATGCATCTGGCATCACACTGGGGATTGTCTTAACCTAGCCAGGAGAAGGAGGTATCGATCACCCTATTGCATACTCAAGAAGAAAGTTATCTACCGTAGAAAAGAACTG
The DNA here is from genome assembly GCA_001517045.1 of Pseudotsuga menziesii. NCBI lineage: Eukaryota > Viridiplantae > Streptophyta > Pinopsida > Pinales > Pinaceae > Pseudotsuga > Pseudotsuga menziesii. The sequence goes on from LPNX010170114.1 coordinate 207,880, forward strand.
CACCACTACAGAAAGAGAAGGATTAGCTATGGTGTATGCTCTACAGAAGTTCAGGCACTACCTGTTGGGTGCCCCATTCAATATGTTCACTGACCATTCCGCTTTAAAGTACTTGGTCAATAAGCCAGTGTTAGGAGGAAGGATCTGCAGATGGTTACTCCTATTTCAGGAGTATGATTTTGAAATTATTGTAAAACCAGGGAGACTAAATGCCGGACCTGATCATCTATCGCGAATAGACTCAGGAGAAGAACCAAGTAATCTAGAGGATAATTTTCCAGATGCGCAATTGTTTTCTATCCAGATCGCAGATGAGTATTACGCAGATATTATTCACTTTCTCATTAGAGGGTGGGCTTCAGTTGAGTTTACTAAGCAGCAAAAGAAACAATTAGTTGTTAAAGCAACAGACTTCACTTTTATCGCAGGACAGTTATACAAGTTAGGTCCAGATGAAGTCCTGTGCAGATGCGTTATGCCACATGAGAAAGAGGCCATTATCAGAGAAGCACATTCAGGTACCGCAGGAGGTCATTTCACAGGAAAGCTGACTACTCAGAAAATTCTAGCTGCAGGATTATGGTGGCCTACTTTGCACAAAGACACTAAGGAGTTTTGTAGATGCTGCGATATCTGCTAGAAGGTAGGAAAACCTTCGCGAAGAGATGAAATGCCGCTGAAACCACAGATTACACTGTGGGCATTTGACAAGTGGGCTATAGATTTTTTGGGTCCTATCAACCCACCAGGAAAACGAACTGGTGCGAGATACATCATCACAGGAATAGAATACCTCACCAGGCGGGCGGATGCCAAAGCAGTAAGGAATTTTGATGCTGCTACAGCTGCATAGTTCATTTTTGAAAACATCATAAGTAGATTTGGATGTCCAATAATTTTGATGAGTGATCAAGGCACACACTTTCTGAATCGCACTATTGAGGCCTTGATGGAGGAATTTCAGATACAACACCATAAGAGCACTCCCTACCACCCACAAGATAATGGTACAATGGAGGCCTTTAACAAGATTCTAGAAAATGCTCTTACTAAGATCTGTAACAGCCAAAGAAATGATTGGAACCTCAGGGTTAAGGTTGTATTATGGGCTTATAGGACTACATGCAAGAAACTTATAGGACACACACCTTTCAGCTTGGTGTATGGACAAGAGGTTGTTATGCCTATGGAATATATTATTCCTAGTTTAAGGATTGCTCAGATCACCGAAATGGTTGATACAGATACGATGAATGAAAGACTAGTGCAGTTTCTTTCCTTAGAAGAAGATAGATTCATCGCAGTATTTCATCAGAACGTGCAAAAGGCACGAGAAAAATCTTGGCATGACAGGCACATCAAGAGCAAGAGTTTTCAGATAGGAGACCTAGTGCTCCTTTATGACAGCAAGTTTGTTAAGTTTCCAGGGAAGTTCAAGACGCATTGGTTGGGGCCATATCAGATTCAGCAAGTTACAGAAGGAGGTGCCATTCATCTCAGTAAAATAAATGGGGAGGTTGTCCCTACCTTGACTAATGGCAGAAGGCTTAAGATTTATAGTGATAGCCACTCCACCTCCCAGCCCTAACTTAGATAGTTTACGAAAGTGCAGATGTCCAGTGCAGTTGAAAGGAGGCATCGCACCGATAACTAGTCTACACATGAAAAAAAAATAAAAAAATCTAAGCATCAGAAAAGTTTGTGTTGCGCAAGTCATAGGACACTTGTGGAGTTTTTGAATGTTGCAGAGTTTCACACCAACATTTTGGTTCAGGATGATGCAGTGTGACATTGCAGCGATGCAATGTTCCCCGTGCCACATGGATGATTTTGAAAAGGGACACAGGGCTAGTCACTTCGCCTTTTGACAAGCAGTTAATGTAAACATGACTGATATACGTTGCCCTAGATTTGGAAACAGTACAGTGATTTTCCCAGATTTGGTAAATCTTGGTCGAGATTGCTGATGCCTGCACACAACCTTCGAGGAAAATTTGATCGGATTTCGGCAATTAATGAGGATCGAGACAACGGATGTTGTCTTATCCATGCAATAAATGTCACCAATGGGTCTATTCTAAGTGACCGTTGATTCAGAGATTATCGCCTTCGTTATAAAATACACAGATCACTTCAACAGAAGGGTTACTTTTGTGATTTCTGAGAGTTATAGAGCAATTCGTAAGAGTTTTCCCTATGTAGAGATACTTCAGTTACAGAGTGCTAGTGTTCCCCAATTTTGTAGCCATTGCCAGTCCAGAGTATTGCACCAGGTGGTGTATGTCTGAGAAGGAACCTTTAGAAGACGTTGTGTGACGATTCCAGCATGGTGTGCTTGTGTTTTCTATGAGGACGCCGCCCAAGGTTGTGAAATTAGGTACACCACAGGTCAGGAAGATGCCGAGGATGAAGACTCAAGCTTAGATAGTAGAAGAGGCCAGCCCAAAGTAGGAAGAAGAAGTTCATATGGCAACAACATACATGGTGCCACGAGTCGAGGATGCACCAGAGGTAACCATTCCCAAGGGCGCTAAGTATCCTATTCCGCTACCGTCGATCGATCCTCATGTACATAAAGATGGAGAAATATTAGGATATGTCCCTCTTCTCAAATTTACAGACTATAACCTTGGGGACAGTAAGACATATCCTCAGTTTTGGCCAAACCAGTCTCTTATGGTTCAGAGGAACCCGAGGACTGATGCAGATGAATTTGTTCCTATGGAACATGTCCAGGTTCTTGAGCGGTCAGGCTTGCTCAATTTGTTGAGAATACCACATTTTGGACGAGGTGCAGAGGTTAATGCCGTGGTGCGTGTGCTACTTTCCTGTGTACATGGAGGTTACCTTTGGCTGGGTAACAGGGTCGATATCAATGTCGACTTGATACACCATATCGCTGGGCTATCCAAGAACAGTAAGGACCCTCAGACACATATATTGAGTAACAGCAAGGATTCCAAGCTACCAGCAACCCTAGTTAACAAGTATAAGCTACATAGAGGAGGTCGGGATTATGCCCTCATAGCAATAGCAAATGATACACTCATATTCACAGCCAATCTGCTTGCAGGCAGACTGTTAACCAAGGTTTTCCCGAAAGAAGTCACAGGATCAGTAATTCACCTTGCCATACAGGTCGCAGAAGGTGAACAATTTAATTGGTGCCTATTTTTATTAAATATTTTTCTTCAAGATTGTTTGACAGCACAGGACGAGGAAAACCACCCCTTCCATTTCTCGTGGCTTCTTATATTATGTGCATTCGTCGAGTGGAAAGAGCCACCCCACACCCAGTTTCTACAGCTACGAAGCGGAGAATGCAGAGGCGCACGATATGCAAACTTATGGGAGAGCAACAGCCCAACCAAGAAAAAGATCAATATGATAGTATTTTATGAATACTATAAGTTGTTGAAGCGAGTCATCCATGAGACACCGCGAATCAACACAGAGGTTATTGACATGTATGATAATCGGCTTGACTTCATTGCGGACATCCATACAATCTATCTAAGGCCCAAAGGGTTTAGAACGGATCACTGGGCTAATGGTTCATTTAGGATGACAGCGCAAGATGTAGAAGACATCATCAAAGACTTCAATGAAGAGTGGAAGAAGGCATTAGAATATGCCGCAGCAGGAAATATACCAATAGAAACAGCACCGATAGCCCCATCAGACAAAGGAAAAGACAAAGTGGGATCCAAGAAGACAGATACAACAGAAGTGCCACCACAGTCACAAAAGAGGAAAGATGTAGAAGAAGTGCCACCAGAGGCACAGAAGAGGAAAAAAGCTAAAGCCTTAAAGCCATCTTTAAAGACTGCACTGACAGACGATGACTATGATCAAATCACAGCAAGATTAAAGGAGGAGATGAAGGACTCATTTCAGGCGATGCAGACATCGCAGGACAAGCTGCAGAGCACAATTGATAAGTAGCTTCTAGAGTTCAAGGCACTAACTGAGAAGACTGCCATGATGCAGATTCCGCCAGTCAAGGCGACGCAGGAGAAAGTTCAACACAATTGATTTCCCGCGAGGAATTATTTGCAAAGGATCGCATCAATACAGTACTGATACCGCCAGGGAGCATCCGATTCCCTGCTTCAATGATGGATGTGTAGATACAGGTGAGACACCCTTTCGAGGTTAATTTGGCACAATTCTCTATTGATCAACTATAGATGATCTATCAGCAGTTAGCCATAGAGCTCAGGGATAGAGAGCTTGCAACGTATAAATAAAACACTCAGCTGAGACAACAGAATGCAGAGCTCACCGCAGGATTTCAGAAAAATGCGGAGGAGTTAAGAGTATACGAACAAAGAGAATGGGATCTAAGTCAGGTCCTGAAGAGCATCGCATTAGAGTTACCCCAGTGTAACATAGAGTTTGCCTTGCCTTTGACACAGAAGGTAAGAAGAATTGCATATAGAGCAAAGGCTCTGGAAAACACAGTGGTCAAGAGGGAGGAATACCACAAGGCATAGATTGCTGAGCTTGAGGCTCGAGCACCAGGCACACCAAAGGAAGATAAAGAAGCAAGGGCACAGGCCTTTAGACTCACTTCAACACAGATGAATAGTCACATAGATGACGCAGATTCATTGCTAGCTGATGTGACAAAGACATGGTCAGAGCTAGACGAGCTCCTAGATAGACTGGAATTGCAGCATATCATCTAGAACATAGAGAAGGCCACCTGAGCAATGAAGAAAGAAGTCAAGTGTTGGGGCGTGCACCTTAACAGTTCTGGTTCTTATGTGAAGCAGTGTGGACTGCTAAGAACATTACAGATCAAGATATAAGAAGAGCGCAACTCGTTACTTCTTTCAGAGACCGGGCTTTGACCTGGTTCATGAAATTCTCCAATACTTAGAGCCATGCCTTAGATGATATTAAAGACGCACTGATCAAAGAGTTCAAGAAACCTAAATCGGAGTCACAGTGTATCACTGAATTGAAAGAGATTCAGCAGAGGAAAGGAGAATCAGTGTGGGATTTTGATAAGAGGTTCAAAGTTCTGCTAGATCAAGTTAGTTTCACTATTGGACCAGCGCAGCATAAGGAATGGTTCATTGCAGCATTGTTACCACATATCAGGACGCCCCTCATGTAGCAGAAGGTTGTAGATCAGCAAGAGGATTTGGAAATTGCTATGAAGCTTGAAACGGCTCCTGTTGAAGATAATTCTGGTATAGCTCAAATACAAGCGCAGTTGGCAGCGATGGCTCTGGAGCTTTGCGATATGAAGAAAGGGAAAATCGGTCGAGACGAGGTTTGGTGTACACGATGTCGGACAGAAGGTCACAACAAGGAACAGTGTCCTACGGTAAGAAATTACCTGAATACTAGTGTGCCAAACCCATTCAACCCTAGTGTTCTATATTGTGAGATCTATAGGACAACTGGCCAGCATCGACCTGAAGACTGCTATCTGCTACAGAGGTATGTGCAAGTACCTAAGAACCCCTATTGCAAGTTCTGCAAGTCAATTGGGCACAATGAAGATGAGTGTCGCAGCTTTGACCTCATGAGAGAGCGAACCTATGATGCCTATCGAGTACAAAATGATGGATAAGGCAATGATGGATATGGTTACCATGGTAGTACATCAGGTAGAGGTACTTTTGGAGGTCGTGGTCGTGGTGGTATGGCTGGGAGAGGACGAGGCCAGGTTGTGTGTTATAACTGTAACCAGGATGGACATGTAGCTCGAGAATGTCGAAACCCAACTACGACGTGTCGATATTGCAGAGCAGTCGATCATGTCATTGAGCAGTGCCTGTAGCTGATAGCCAAGATTCAAGAAAGTAATAGTGCTCCTACTCAGAATATTCAGATGATTGTTGTGGAGCAACGACCTGTCCCAGCCATTAATTTTGTTACAAGGAGTGGAGCTACGACGCAAATACAAAATAAGGAGAAACATCCTGACGAGGCTTGGGTTCGTAAGGCCCCACAAAAAATCCCAGCATTTGATGTCGAAAGAGAAAAAGAGACATTTATGGAATCCAAGAGAGACTTTGCTGACCCAAGCACATCAGTAGCACCTACACAAGAACATCAGCAGCAGTCGCAGCCGCAAGAAGCTTTGACGGATAAAGTAAGTACATTGTCTTCATTTTTACAGAGTTGTATGAAGCTCTTAAGAAATCAGAATTCTTTAAATGAGTTGTAGAAAGTTATTGCTTCTTGCGAACCTCAGCAAAGTTCTGGTAAGGAAAAAACTATTAATAGAGTCAGAAGAACTGGCAGGACAATGAGATTGAACGCTCAGATAGGAGAGTATGACATGACTGATGTCATCTTGGACCTAGGATCAGAAGTAAATGTCTTAACTAAGTAGACATGGGAACAAATGGAAAAACCTACCCTTGAATGGTCCCCTATACAGTTGAGATTAGCCAATCAGCAGAAGATTGTGCCCCTAGGAAGATTCTAGAGTGTCCCAGTAGATATTGATGGCATCTGTACTTTAGCATACTTTGAAGTCATTGAGATAATTGATGACAGCAACCCCTATCCAGCCTTGCTAGGTATTGAGTGGGCACTAGACAATGATGTATTCATTAACCTTAAGAAGAGAGAGATGACTTTCGAAGGGAAAGGTTTGAGAGTTATAGTACCACTGGACCCTTCTCAAGGAGAAAGGTACACAGAACCACTCAAAGATGAAGATCAGGATGCCCTGGATCATATCTATAACATCACAGTTAAGGAAGAAGATTATGTTGACCCTACTGCCGAAGGTGTCATGGATTGGCAGTGTGACAACTCCTGCATGACTGATTCAGATGACAGTCTAGAGAATTGGCAGAATAGACTCTATGAGATACATGGACATCGATGTGCCAAAATTACCAAGTCTCTCAGATTGCTTGGTTCATAGACAAGAGACCTTCCTACCTTTGATGGCTTGACAGACCCAACAGATTTTATTATACAATTCTCAGAGCAGGTACCAGATTCACAGAAAATGAATATTCTAGATTCTGCATTTAGAGCCACAACAGCTAGATGGTGGAATGCTCATAAAAAGTACATTCCTAGTTGGGAAGCTTGTCAAAAGTCCCTTCGCCTGAGATTCATGGATCGGCCCCAGGAGGTGCTAAGCAGGTTTAATGGTAAGACTAGCCCTCAGGAACATTTGGAGCAGTGCTACGAAGCATGGAAGCATGTACCTCACGAAGAGTGGGTCCATAGGTTTGTGCATACTCTGGAACATATAGCAAAGAATTTGTATGCGGAGGCTGAGCTTCGCCAAGACACTGTAATTTGGGATTGTGTTGTTGATAGTTTTCTGCTTACATTTTCTGTTAATGAAGTTTGTCCAGCTTTAGATGCAGCTATTAGGTTGATCCATACCAAGGTGTTTGATGATCAAGAAATAGCAGAATACCAACCTGATTGGAAGGAACAAGAAGCTAATGCAATGGAATGTTATAACCTCACAATTGAAGAGGATGACGATATGCGCAACATTAACACTCCTGAGTCAGAAGGACACTACAAAGTACACGGACTAGCAGTCGAAGCACCTGAAGTGACTTAGCCCCCGAAGACGTGGATAGTAAATATTGGATCGAAAGAACAACCTAAGTACGCTACCATTGGAGATTATTGGGATGAAGAAATGGTGAGAAAAGTGACCGAACTTCTCCATGAATATCAGGACCTATTTCCGATGAAGTTCTCAGAGATGAAAGGTATCCTTGGGGATATAGGAGTGATAAAAATCCCTTTGAAACCTGATGCAAAGCCTGTGAAACAGCTCCCCTATAGGCTGAATCCTAAGTATAAAGAAAAAGTTAGAATGGAGTTAGATAAGATGCTTGCTACATGAATTATTGAGCCTGTTGAAGAATCCGATTGGGTCAGCCCTATGGTGGTGCAAGAAAACAAGACCAAGGGAGAAATCATAATCTGTGTTGATCTGAGGAAGCCTAATGATGCCTGCTTGCATGATCCTTTCCCTACTCCCTTTACAGACGAAGTTTTAGACAATGTCGAAGGTCAAGAAGTGTACTCTTTTACTGATGGATTTTCAGGCTACCATTAGATCACAATTGCTCCAGAAGATCGACATAAGACAACCTTCGCCACAGAAATGGGATCCTTTCAGTATACAGTTATGCCCTTTGGATTAAAGAATGCACCTACTATGTTTTCGAGAGTAGTCATCTTTGCATTTAAGGAATTTATACATAAATTCTTAGAAGTTTATTTTGATGATTGGACTATCTTTGGGTTACTAAAAGACCATATAGCTAGTTTAAGATTTATGCTGGACAAGTGTAGACAGCATTAGATTTCCTTGAACTTGAAAAAGTGTATGTTTTGTGCACCTTTTGGAATTCTGCTAGGTCACATTATATGTAAGCAAGGATTGATGATGGATCTTGCGAAGATAGCCATTATTGTGAACTTGCCACCTCCGAAGTCCATCAAACAACTTCGCACTACACTTGGTCATACGGGATATTACAGGAAATTCATTAAAGGATATGCTCAAATTACAGAACCTATGGAAAAGCAGTTGAATAAAGATATTAAGTTCGACTGGACACCTGAGTGTCAAGCAAGCTTGGATATTTTGAAGGAAAAGATGGTAATTGCTCCTATCCTTGTATTCCTTGACTGGAATAAGGAGTTTCATGTGCATGTCAATGCATCCTCCATTGCTTTGGGTATAGTATTGGCCCAGTTAGGTGAAGGTAATATTGATCACCCTATTTCTTTTGCAAGTAGAAAATTGTCCACAGAAGAAAAAAATTATACTACGACAGAACGAGAAGGTCTAGTTATGGTTTATCCATTGCAGAAGTTTTGACATTATCTGTTAGGGTCTCATTTTAAGATGTTTACTGACCATTCTGCTTTGAATTATTTGGTTAACAAACCTGTGCTAGGTGGAAGGATATGCAGATGGCTGATTCTGTTTCAGGAATATGACTTTGAGATCATAGTTAATCCTAGAAGACTTAACCTAGGACCTGACCACTTGTCGAGACTCAAGTCAGGAGAAGAGCCCACTAGTTTGGACGAAGGTCTTCCTGATGCCCAGTTGTTTGCCATCTAGATCATTGATGACTATTTTCAGGATATTGTTTAGTACTTTTCTATAGGATTTACACCCACCGAGATGACAACACAGCAGAAGAAGCAGCTGGTGGTTAGAGCAGCTGACTTTACCTTAATAGCAGGACAGTTGTATAAGATGGGACCAGATGAAATACTGCGCAGATGTGTCCTGGAGCACGAAAAGCCATTGATTTTGGTTGAGGCACATTTTGGAGCAGCAGGAGGTCATTATGCAGGAAACGCTACAGCACAGAAGATTTTGACAGCCGGATTGTGGTGGCCCACAATTCATAAGGATGCAAGAGAATATTTCCACAGCTACGACATCTGTTAGAGGACAGGAAAACCATCCAGGAGGGATGAGATGCCTCTAGTTCCGCAGGTAACTTTACAAGCATTTGACAAGTGGGATATTGATTTTGTTGGACCTATCAATCCCCCTCTGAAGAAATCAGGAGCAAGATACATTATTACAGCAACTGACTACCTTATCCGTTGGGCTGAAGCTCAACCAGTCATGAACTGTAGCGCTGCTACAACTGCGAAGTTCATTTTCGATAACATATTGTCAAGATTTGGGTGTCCTAGAAATCTTATGAGTGATCAAGGATCACATTTTTTAATTAAGACTATTGAATTATTGACTGAAGAATTCCAAGTATATCATCAGAAGAGTACTGCCTATCATCCTCAAGCAAATGGAACTGTTGAAGCCTTTAACAAGATCCTTGAACATGCTCTGACGAAGGTTTGCAATGTTAATAGAAATGATTGGGATCTTAGAATTCCAGCAGTACTATGGGCTTATAGAACCACCTGCAAGAAGTTGACAGGCCATACACCTTTTAGGTTGGTCTATGGCCAAGAAGCAGTCATGCCCATGGAGTACATTGTTCCTAGCCTCAGAATATCTGCTTTCAAGAATAGTTGAAATTGGGTACTAGACTATAATGAAGTTGTTCTCAAAGCTACGAAGTGTTGAAGACTATCAAAGTTTGAAGGTTGAAGTTTGGTTTCCGCATGGGTCAGGATGGGTCGAAGGCGAATAGTGTGTCGAAGGTACTCATTGAGGCGAAGCTGAAGTTAGTGGTTATGTCGAGGAACAAAGGTGTGTTGCAGCCTAAAATGTGACTGATGGGACAAACTAGACTTGGTGGCGCTGGCACGTGAACTGCCTTAACTTCCTGTAATGATGAGATCTTGGAAAAAATCTAGCGCTGTGTGTACAGGATTTACCGCCGCTCCATCATATTTGGCGTCATTAATGCACCATGATGACAGATTTTGTTGTGGGATTCTATAAGAAGCTACATCGGCCTACAACTCCTGCATTGTGCACTTCCTTGAGTTTACAGTTAGCACCATGTTGAATGATCGTGAAGTCCAGGAATTGTTACGAGAGTTCAAGGAGAGAGGTCTGCAGAACCTTATGAGCAATCACTACTACATTTTGACCAAAAATCCGACGGCCGTCATGTCGGATTTTCGACACTTCCCTGTCGCATGTACGACACTTAGTTTTTTTTTGAAGCATCGGAAACTTGGCGTCGGTTAAGAGACACTTAAATAACCGTCTCTTAAGCGACACTTAAGTAACCGTCGCTTGAATTTAAATCGTCGCTTATCCGACACTTATTAAGCGACAATGACAAAAATTTTGTGGAACTTTTGCACCCACAGGCGTCGCTTAAACGACGGCTACAAAGAGTAACTGTCGGATAAGCGACGGTTGCTAAGCGTCGCTTAAGCGACGGAGACAAGGAAAATCTGTCGGATAAGCGACAGGTGCTAAGCGTCGCTTAAGCGACGGCTGTGATTTTTTTTAAAAAAAAAAATATTTGCAAATTACTAGTTGTTCCTCAGTTTATTCTCTTAGTGGAAGGATGGATAGGAGCAGTATATAGGCAGCCTTAACCCAGCTTTGGATCT